>JAIUCV010001284.1:0-126498 GCA_026724425.1 Erythrophleum ivorense
TTGCACACTTTGACATTACATACTCATAGTAAATGCTAGAGGTCATACATCATATTCATACATCTAGACATCACATAATAGCATATTCATACATGTCTCAAGGGTCATAAACCATTTACAACATCATATACATCATATGGTACAATCATGGTCTTAAAGTGGCAAAAGCTAAACATATGATTGTCAATCTCCTTCATTTATTGTTGTTAGCTCTCATTAGCATATCCACTTAGTTCACCAAGCATGTTAGATCATTAGAGAGCAGGAGATGAGATTCAAATAATCCCAAATAGCTCATCTCTCATTCAATTATACATAATATGTGCAAAGCAAGCTTTACAAATGCATGCATGGAGAAAATGCAAGTCATGGACATTTAAAAAGCAAACTTGGCATATGAACAAATCATACAGACATTCAAGAGCTCACCAAGTGTTTGGATTGCCTCACACTTCTCCTTATCGATTTTGGATTTGCCTCACCCATTCTTTAAGAGCTTTGGACTCAACCATACTCTTGGGAGCCCACTTTTCTTTTGGGAGACTCTTTACTTTATCTCAACCAAGCTCAAGGGTTCTTGGCTCATCCTCACCAAAGGGAAGAGTTCTTGCCTTTCCACACTCTAACAAACTCATACAAACATCATGTATTCATTTGAAAACATAACATGGCATCAAGAATCATGGCATATAAAGGTATGCTAGCACACTTTTCATAGCTTGAAAATACACATACACATATTCTAAAGGAAGCTAAATACATCCATGCATGGAAGAAGGTAGAGAGAGCTATCTTGTGTACACTCATACACTTTTTCTTTGAAATTCAAGCCTCCTCTTTCAGCCACACAGCCACAATTTGGTGGAGATAGTTTCTCTTAGCCTAGATACAATTTATGGGGAGCCAATTAGGTTCATAAAACACATTCTAAGGCTACATAATTTGATGAGATACTAGATTGCTCTATAGGCTCCATTATGGTCCATAATTGCACCTAATGAAGCAACACCCCTCAAATGACTTCTAGGCCTCATTCTTTCCTTTCAAATATGATTCTTGACTACTTTTAAGCCTCTTAGAGTCATCACACTATTAAAACAAAGGACCTAGCATCATGTTGCTTCTTTAGGTCATATTATGGAACCTAAGGCACCTAAATCAATTTCTATGAGTTCTAAATTTTTTCCAAGGCCTCCCTTCATTTTCATTCATCAAATATGACTCAAGAATGGATTTATAAAAATTAAAACTCTCCCTCACTGCAAGAACTCCTCTTGGCCAAGACTATGGGCTTCCTTAGCCTTCTTGGAGTTCTCTTAGTTTTCTTGAAGGAGGAAGCTTGTAGGGAGCATCTTAGGTGTCTCAAGAACTCATTTATACTCTTTAATTAAACTTAGGAAGCATCACATAAGTTCAAATTTGAAAGGTACACTAGAAACCCTAGGTTTGCATCTTGAATCCTAATACCTATTTCATGGTTTTCTTTGCATATTCTTATTCCTCTCTATCAAATACCTAAGATTCATGCTTAGTTGAGCTTAAAAATCAGATCTTCCTAGGGGTTCTTAGTGTAGGTCAAAATGGAGAAGAAAGGAATATCAACATAGCTACCATAGAATGCATTTTTACCTTGTTCCTTGGTTAGTTTGGCTTGAATCTTGCTTTCTCCAATCTCTTCTCTTCAAATCCGAAAATTCCCCTCTGTTCTTTCTTCAAAACATCCCTCAAAGCTTCAGAAAAATCATGGAGAAGAAGAGGGGAAAAAGAGGAGAAGAGATTGGTGGAGAGAAAGCATGAAAAATAATCAAATTTTCCATACCTAAATGCTTGAATTTTTCCTCCTTCTTCTCTTCCCTTGGGTGCGCCACTCTCCTAGGGTTTTGCTTCTGGTTTGGAGCTAGAAAATCTGAAGTGAAATGAGGGAGAGTGTGAGGTGCCACCTATATATAGCTATGGACAAAGTAACTTTTTCAAAATTCTAATTTTACCCCTTCATACTTTGCATTTTCGTTTCTCCTTTATTTTAGCTCCTTTTTTAGAACCGTCTTTTCCATTATAACATTTAGGTTCCCAATTAAGAAAAATTCTTTTGGAATCACTAAATCGAAGTTAAAACCTTCCCAAATGGATTTGTCAAAGTTCGGGTACATTGACATTGGAAAACGTCCACCGGAGGGGATTTAACTATCTCGGGGCTTTCCATGGTTTTCAGGGCTTCTGAGAACTCCAAAGAACTCAAAACTTTGGTTTAAAAAGCCCTCTTGTGTGAATTCCAAAAATTGCCTGTAATTACGAAAATGCTATTACGTTTCGTAGGTTTTTTGTCAAAATTTATTTCTCCATTCTAGCTTCATTTTTCGTTCCGTTTGAGCCTGGGATTCTCATTTTTAGGAGTTTAGAATGCTTTTCAAATTTTTTGGGATCTTAACTACATCATTTCGGGGGACTTCCTTTTGTATCTGGTAAGTTTCATTCGTTGACAGAGAAATTGCACGTTACGTTTCTCACACTTTCTCTAGTTTTCAAAAAACTGGATATTACATCGGGCTAGTAATTTTTGAGTTGGGATACACAGAATACGTTATGAACTTAGCTCAGGTTTGGGGGAAGGGCAAGTCTATAAGCCATAGGTCCTACTTTATCAAGAATATGTAATGGACCTATGTATTTTGGATTGAGCTTTTTACTCTTAATAGACCAGCCTATTCTTGTGATTGGAGACATTTTAACAAAGACATGGTCTCCAACCTTAAACTCTAATGGCCTTCTCTATCTATCTGCATAACTTTTCTGTCTACTCTATATCGTTAGGAGTTTCTTTCTTATAGTCTCAATCTACCTAGAGGTTTGGTCCACTAATTCTGGCCTATTAGGTTTCTTTCTCCTAGCTCAACCTAATATATTGGGGACTTACACTTTCTCCTATACAATGCCTCATACAGTGCCATCTGAATACTAGCATGATAGCCATTATTACAGGAAAACTCTATTAGAGGCAAGTATATGTCTCAGTTCCCTTTCATCTCTAATAAATAGGCCCTCAACATGTCTCCTAAGGTTTGGATGGTTCTCTTCACCTGACTATCTATCTGGGGCTGATAGGTTATACTAAATCTTAATCTAGCACCTAGAGTATCCTGTAATGATCTTCAGCAGTTTGAAGTGAACCTGGGATCTCTGTCTGATACTATGCTCCTAGGCACACCATGTAACCTCACTATTTCCTGAATGTATAGCTGGGCTAATTTATTTAGGGTATATATGGCTTTCATTGCCAAAAATTGCATTGACTTTGTTAATCTATCCACTATTACCCATATAGCATCATGCCTCGATGATGTCCTAGGTAAATCCATGACAAAGTTCATAGTTACACTATCCTATTTCCATTTCAAGATATCTAGGGGCTGAAGTAACCCAGCTAGCTTTTAGTGTTCTATTTTAACTTTTTGACACACTAAACATCGAAAGACATACTCTGCTATATCTGCTTTCATTCTAGGCCACTAGAACATCTTTTCAAATTATAATACATCTTATTATTGCCTAGGTAAATGGTGTGTTCGCTTTTATGTGCCTCATCTAGTATTCTTTCTTCAATCTCAGCATTTCTAGGCACATACAGCCTATTCCTATATCGCACTGACCCATCCTTAGACAGATTGAAGTCCTAAGAGTTACCCTAGGATATTTGGGATATAATCTTGTGACAACCCTACCTTCTAATCATTGTAATTATGGTTAAATGTACGATTAATAATTAATTAGCAAGGTTGAGTGGTTACAATCTATCACATTGTGAAAATACAGGAAAAATTTAAACCTCGATGTTAGGGTCATCACCATACCACCACACAAATCAAAATTTGCATAAAAGAAATCCTACTACCATAAGGGGTTTATGATACAACCATTCATCAGTTTCAATACCCAATAACCTTCTACAAGTGTCCCTATATTGTCTCTTAATTTCACAAATCTTCGTGCGGCGAGTTGGACCTTTGCCGCTGCCAACCTATGTGGCATCGCCGCGGAAACGCCTCCTGGAACTACTGTTCTCATCTTCCACAAGTCTCGCCTCGGCGCAATATATTTGTGCCGTGGCAAGTTTTGCTTCTGTCCAACCCTTATTTTATTTCCTCGACTCACGCCGCGGCAGGACATAATATGCCGTGGCGAGTTTTGGTTCTGTTACCCTCCTAAGCGATTTTTTTTCACCTCGCGCTGCGACGAGATTTATCAGGCCGCGACGCTTCTCGCCACTGTCACTCCCTGGGCCAATTTTTTTCCTTGCACCGCGGTGAGATTTGTTATGCCGTAGTGCCCTTCGACTCTATCTCTCCTTTGGCTGCGGCGAAGCCTTCTTAGCCACGACGGAACTCCCTCCTGTGGCTACATTACCCAAATTTCGCCCCCTACACTCCAAACCTCATCTTAGAGACACTCCAGGTCCACTTTCCCTTATTTTATGTGACTCTAATGGTATTTATCTACCCTGTTTACCCATTAATCCGTCCATTACCATTGTAAAACTTAAATACTACTTTCTACTTGTCCAACTAGCTCATATCAGCGAATTTATGAGTATATAACAGTAAGAACACATGCATTAACAGCAATTGACATCCCATACACATTCCACAAAGATTTCCATTCAACAATAGCTTATGTCCACATCCAAGACATCATATGACTATAATTCCCATAAGATAATCCATATCACAATCTCAACAAAAATACATATATAATGCTATAAGTTCATACATTAGTATTCAACTACAATGAAATTTAAATCCTTAACGGTTACATTTCAATCAAACAAAATATGAATGCCTACACTTGGCAACATGATTACATGATGATGCGATGTAAACTAATAACAAAATTGCATCTACCCTATTCTACTCAGACCAAGTGTAGCTCCCCACACTCGGCCTCAGCTTATGGATGTTCATCCACTTGCTTACTCTTATCCTTACCCGAAGAACTTTCACCTGAAATATTAATCCCATAAAACGGGGTGAGATATAAATCTCAGTAACCAAGGCAATTCCATCATATATCCAATTCAATTGGCATATAAGCATGAATCGAAATTAACATTAGAATCATATCCATCATATCAGCAAATGAAATAATTAGGCTATCATGATTACTATCCCATACTAGCAATCATATTATCATATGTTAAAGGCCATTAACACCGGGAGAGGCCCGTCCACGGCACCTACTCCCTATTGAGCACAATCGGGGCTCAATGCATTTGGGTTTGATCATAACCCGATGCTCGATCAAAGTACATGCACGGGTGGCAGCCGTACCACAACTCCACTATGGACTCACAATGTCCAATCACAATTCAACAGATCACCACCAATTCATTTAGCATTTTCAATCAATCATATACAGCAACATATGAAATTAAATCAAATATATACATGGAATTTATATAAACCCGGTTACCTCACTTGTAGACACTTGCAACAGTCACCAATGGTGCAGAAATCCTCCTATAACCATAGCATTATAGAATTACTACTCTAATTCATCATTAACAGTTACAATCAGTACCCAAAGAATTTAAAATGCTAATGACTATCTAAGAATCACTTACCCAGCCACTACAAGTCCCAATTTCGGATTAGAGTGTCCTTCACTAGAAAACTCAATATTCCACCCATAATCCTAAGCAAATTCGTACAAAATTAATACCATTTTATAAATCAGCTATGGGGATCTCAAGTTAACAAATAAAGCATCAAAATGGAGGGTTTAAACTCACCTAAGGTCAGCCCCTAACCTTAACCTACGAATTTCACCAAGAAAATCCCCAAACACTCACATTTCAGATTTTGGGTAGGATGAAAATGCTCCAAATGAAAAACTAATCGGGCCAAATTAAAGAAAAAGATGAGGAGATTAAGTTGTATAACTATTACCTTAGCTAAATCTTGCTCTAAATGTGAGAAAATGTAGACTTCTTGCCCCAAACCCTAGCCTCCTCTCTAAGCTCCGAATTTGCTTCTTGAGTTTCAGCAAATGAGAAAGTGGCTGGAGTATTAGGGTTTAAGTTGGGTTTTAGTTGGGTTAAATATGGGTCATGGGTTGCTCCAAAGTCTATCTTCATTTGGGCTTCAGATTTTTTTTGCTTATTGGGCCAGTTTTTAGAGTGTTGGGTTGCAGAATTTTGTTAGGCCAGCTCTTATACATTGGGTTGTTGAAGTTTAATTAAGTTTGGGCCAATTTTGAAGAGCTCAAGAATGTGGGTCTGCACAAGGATTATTGAGCTACTTAGAAGAGTCTATACAACGTGAATTTTAGGCCTCCATCACACTAAATTGGGTTGGGTCTCGACCTAACCCATTGGCCTCCATTAGCCTCTTATTATGATCTATTAATTTAAGCCTAGATAGGATTTCTATCTCAATTAAATCTCAACCCATATTAATTATTCCTAATTAATCTAATCCATGATTAACACCTTAATTAATTATGGGATGTTACAAATCTTCCTTATATGCTCATCTATTTGTTGGGCCTTTCTTATTTGGTTTCTCAGGTTGTTTTCTATTTGAGTTTCACTCATTAACAACTTCCCTGAATGCACTCACATGAGAGATTCATGTTCTTGAACCTCTCAATCAATTCCTGCTCTCTGATCATCATACAGGCCATATGTATGGATTTTCTACTCAGGGCATTAGCAACTACATTAGCCTTATCGGGATGGTATTTTAGGGTGAAATCATAATCCTTTAAGAATTCTAACCATCTCCTCTATCTCATATTTAATTCTTTCTGCTCAAATAGGTACTTAAGGCTTTTGTGATCACTATAAATCTCTATGGCTGCCCCTTACAAGTAGTGTCTCCATATTTTTAGAGCAAATACCACTGTTGTTAGCTCTAAGTCATATGTGGGGTAATTCCTCTTTGTGAGACTTTAACTGTCTAGAGGCATAAGCTACCATTCAGCCATTCTACATAAGCACACATCCTAAACCTTTCTTAGAGGCATCACTATAGATTATAAAAATCTTTTTAGGGTCAAGAAGTACTAAAATTGGGTCTGTGGTTAACTTATATTTCAACTCTTGAAAACACTTTTCACACATCTCATCCCACACAAATGGTACATTCTTTTTGGTGAGCCTAGTTAAGGGCATTGCTATATGAGAAAAGCCCTAAATAAACCTCCTGTAATAACCTGCTAAACCTAGGAAGCTCCTGATCTCTATCACTGTCCTAGTTCTCTCCCACTGTAATATTGCCTCTACCTTATAAGGATCTACTATAACTCTTGCTTGGGAGATCACATGGCTTGGGAATTGAACTTCAGTGAGTCAGAAATCACATTTACTAAGTGTAGCATATAGCTGTCTCTTTCAAGGTCTCTAAGGGTAATCTCAAGTGCTGCTTATGTTCTTTCCTACTCTTGGAATAGATGAGAATGTCATATATGAAGAAAACTACAAATCGATCTAGGTAAGGCCTAAACACTCTGTTCATGTAGTCCATGAATACTGCAGGTGCATTCATTAACCCAAGGATAGAACTAAAAACTCATATGCCCATACCTTGTTCTAAAGGCTGGTCTTAGGAATATCTTCAGCCTTAATCATAAGCTGATGATATCCCAACCTGAGGTCTATTTTGGAGAAGACTGATGCTCCTACTAACTGATCTAAGAGGTCATTTATATAAAGAATAGGGTATTTATTTTTAATAGTTATCTTATTGAGCTCCCTATAATCTATACACAGTCTAAGGCTCCTATCTTTCTTCTTTATGAATATGACTGGAGCTTCCTACAGCAAGACACTAGGTCTAATCAAACCTTTCTCTAAAAGCTCTTTTATCTATTTCTTAAGCTTAGCTAGCTCGATGGGAGCTGTTCTATACGGGGCCTTAGACACTGGACTCCCCCCCAAGTATAATGTCTATGAGAAACTCAACTTCTCTCTCTTGGGATAGTCTGCTAATCTCTTTAAGGAACACTTTTGGAAACTTTCTCACCACTGGGATTTCCTTTATCCCCTTTTCTATCTTAACTTAGACTGAAAAGAAAACTAGGTATACCTGACAACCATACTCTAGAGACCTTTCTCAACTTGGGAGCTGGTCATAAGGGCTAGCTCAGTCTTAATACTAGACACAGTCCCACATTTAGGCACAGTAATACATCTACGGGAACAATCAAGTGTGGCATTATTTATAGACATCCATTTCATATCGATAATCAAATCAATGCCAATAAGGGACATATATATCAAATCAAGGGTAGTATAACAATGATTAAATTAGACTACACAGTTTAAAAATACATGGGAGGTAATGGCTCTGTTTCCTGTGGAGCTAGACATATGCAAGTCATATGGCAAGGTATGCCTACTCAGACCCAACCTTTTAGCATAGTCATATGATATGAAAGAGTGGCTAGCATATGAATTAAATAAAGTAGTCACAGAAAAAATCATTAACCTTAATAGTACCTTGAATTAGACTCGAGGATCGGCTAGCCTCTTACTGTATCAGGGCAAAAACTCTACCCTGGGTCTGAGGTCTAGGCGCAGGAGCCATCTCCCTCTGCTCGGTAAACCACTAAGGAGTCTAGGTGTAACACCATATTCACACAACTCATCTCATCTTAATTCTAGTCACATTTCCTTGAACTACACAAGCTTTCAAGAAAATGGCGTTAAAATATTATATTATTTTTGCATTACATTAGGGATAAATTTTTCATTTCGTGTCCCATGGACCATATGAAGTCATCCATCTCATTTTCATATTTAAATACACAAGTATAACTTAAAACCATCCCAAGAAGTGGCCAAGAACTCGAGCTAATGGAGTATATACATAAAAATAGCATGTGTAGCCTCAGGTTGGTATTTTAACTTTCTATCATGAACTTTGAAATCATAACTAATTCTAGAAAAATAGAAATCAAACACACTATACCATTCTAGAAAGGTACAAATATCTACTTTATGGTAAAAATAAATCCATACCAAACAGGGACATCTAGCCACTAGAAATCAATAGAATATTAACTATGGTTGCTTATCACTACTAGTACTGTCATAGAATTTAAAAAATTCATATCTCTCTGCTCAAACATCCAATTAGGGTGATCTTAATGGCCATAGAAATCTTATCATATCTAACACAAGAAACTGACCATATAAATAGTGCTTATACCAGAGTAGTAGAAAAATGGCAACATTGGAAAATCATAATTAATTCCACAGGGCTCCAAATAATATGGTCTTTAAATTCCTAAAAATTTTGAAATGAGATCGATGTAAATTCCAAGTTTCATAGTTAAATTTGTCCATTTGGTTAGATCTTGACATTGGGTTCCAAAATAGTCATTTTTGTGTCTTCAATGGGTCTCAAATGGTCCAAAACAACTTCTAAGACATCCATGGCCACTTGAGCACATGGAAAAGCATCAAAATGGTCTACTAAATATGTCTAAAAGGTGCACAAACCCAAATTTCACAAACATATACTCTCACCCAAAAGTATACATAAGAACACATAAGCCATATCTTGCCATTTAATGCCTAAAACTTGCTATATCATACATATGGCATCAAATCTCATTCATACACAATATATTCATATATTTACATGTATACATGAGGTCATACATCATATAAAATATTGGATTACATCATATGCCATTCATATGGCTACAAAATAGACATTTCCACACACTTTGTTGTCAATCTCCTTCCTTTATGCTTGGTGGTTTCCATTGCTTAGCTCACTTGGTCCACCTAGTCATGGTAGACAAATGGGGGAGGAAGGGATGAGATTCTAGAAATCCCAGTAGCTCTTCTCCCTTTCAACCATATATAAAGAATGCAAATCCAAGTGTAAAAATGCATAAATGGATATTATGGAATATGTAACCAATCATGGAATATTTCTAGCATTCAAGAATTCATATGAAATATACATAGGCTTGTCAAACAAACAGTTTAGCCTCACCCATTTTCTTTAAGGATTTTGGACTTACTTCACTAATTTTCTTAAAGGTTTTTAATTAAGCCTTACTTTTGGGAGACGTTTGGCTTTGTCTCAACCATTCTTGAGGGTTCTTGGCTCATCCTCACCATGGCTAGGGGACTTTTGGCTTTACTGCACTCAAGCAAACCAAAGCAATTTCACAAAGCATCATTTGAATGCATAACATAATATCATGGTACCATAGCATTTAGACACTTGCTAAAACATTTTTCATGGCTCAAAACATACGTATACACATTCAAAGACAAGATAAACATCTACTCATACATGAGAGAAAGAAGAGAGAGCTACCTTTGTTATAACAACACACTTTTCCTTTCAAGAATGCTTCCTCTCCCTTGGCCACACACACACAAGAAGGTGGGACTTAGTTCCTCTGGCCTAGACATACAATATGGAAGTTAATTACACTCTTGGAACAAATTCTAAAGCCACATATTCATTTCAAAAGCTAGGTTGTGCTTATGTCCCATTTATGGTTCCATATTAATTTCAAAAGCAACCTTAGGAAAACATGATCTTGCCTCCATTCCTTCCATCCATTTATAACCCCTGACTCCTTTTAAGCCATTTGGAGCCATCAATAATTAATTTAAGAAGCCTAGCCAGGTATTGCTTTTTTAAGCTATAATATGAAACCTATGATATCATCTCACTATCCATGTCTTCTAAAATTTTTCAAAGGCTTCCTCTCATCCTCTCCTATCATATATGATTCAAAATCAAGCTTGGAATGAATTAAAAGTACTCCTTGGTGCTTCATCTTGTCTAGGCCGTGGCTATGCACATAAAGGAGAAGCAAGAAGTTTGTCTTATTTTCTTAATGGGAGATGCATGTGGGAAGCTTCTTAGGGATCTCTAGAGCTCATATAAACATTCATTTTAGCTTAGGAACTCTTGTATCAAAATAAAATTTTAAGGGAACACTTGAAACTCTAACTTTGCTATCTTGAAATCTAATGGTTATTTGATTATTTCCTTTGTATATTCTTATCCTTCTCCCTCATTTTCCTAAGATTCACTCTTGGTTTAGCTAGAAATTTAACTCCTTAGGGCTGGTCTCATATAGGATGAAAATCACAAGGAAAGGGACAAGAAGAATTAAGCATAAAGTGGCAAAATACCTTAGTTTCTTGACTTTCTTTTGCTTGTTCTTCTCCTTGGTTGGCTTTTCCTCTCCAAACTTGAAAATTTCCTCCTTGGTCTGACCTTAAAACAGACCCAAGAGCTTCAATAAAACCATAGGAAAGAAGGGAAGATAGAGGAGAATGAGTTTGCTAAAGAGAAACTAAGAAAATCCATGAAAACCATATATTTTCCTTGCTTTTTCTCCTTCCTTTCTCCTCTCCCTTGTGTGCCTCACTCTCTTGCTTCTTTCTTTGGTTTAGGGCAGAAATAAAATGAGCTAAGTGAAGGGAAGAGTGGGGCATGGGGTATATAAAGGTAGGTTTAGGAAGTTATTTCCAAATATTCCAATTATATCCCTTAATCTTGGCATTTTTGTTTCTGATTTGTTTTAGCTCCTTTTTTAGAACCGCATTTTCCATCATAAAATTTAGGTTCTCAATCATATAAAATGTCTTTGGAATCACTCAAATTGGAGCTAAAATCTTTTCGAATGAAAAGGTCAAAGTTTGGGTCAACTGACGTTAGAAAACATACACCATAGGGGTTTTAACTGTCTTGAAATTTTTCATGATTTTTAGGGCCTCTGTGAACCCAGGAGAACTCAAATTTTCCATTTAAAAAGCCCTTATGTGAGAATTCTAAAATTTGCCTAAAATTATAAAAATGCCATTATGTTACGTAGCTATTTCGTTAATTCCTGTCTAGTTATTTTAACCTCTATTTCAGGGTGCCCCTAGCCTCTTAAATTTATTACTTAATGTCTAGATTATTATTCTAATTTTTTTGGGTCTTACCTAATTCATTTCAAAGGACTTACTTTGAAAACATATCCATTTCTGTCGTTTTTATGAAAATCGGACATTACAATTCTCCCCCCTTAAATAAATTTCGTCCTCGAAATTTAGATAACATACCTTATGGAAAGAGCTCTGGATACTTGTTCCTCATCTCTTCTTCTAGCTCTCAGGTAGCTTCTGCAGGAGATAACCCATTCCAAACCACTTTCACCATCAGTATCGTCTTATTTTGTAACTACTTGATTCTAATATCCATGATCTAATCTGGTGATACAATATATGATAAATCATCCTATAACTGCATATTTTCATACTCTATGACATGTGAAGGGTTGGACTGGTACTTTTTGAGCTAAGATACATGGAATACATTATGTACTTGGCTTAAGTTCGGGGGAAGGGCGAGTTTGTAGGCTACAGGTCTTACTTTATCAAGAACATGAAATGTACTTATGTATTTTGGACTAAACTTTTTACTTGTAATGGATTGACCTATTCCTGTGATTGGAGATACTCTGACTAAGATATGGTCTCCAACCTTAAACTCTAACAGCCTTCTTAGTTTATTTGCATAACTTTTCTGTCTATTTTGTTCCATTAGGACTTTCTTTCTTATAGTCTCAATTTGTCTAAAAGTTTGGTCCACTAATTTTGGGCCTATTAAGCTTCTCTCTTCTAGTTTAACCCAACACATCGGAGACTTATACTTCCTCCCATACAATGCCTTATACAGTGTCATTTGAATACTTGCATGATAGCTATTATTATCGGCAAACTCCACTAGAGGCAAGTACGTATCCTAATTTCCTTTCATCTCTAGAACACACGCCCTCAACATGTCCTCTAGTATTAGGATAGTTCTCTCCATTTGTCTATCTATTTGGGGGTAATAGGCTATACTAAATCTTATCTTAGTACCTAGAGCATCTTATAGTGATCTCCAGATGTTCGAAGTGAACCTAGGATCTCTATGTGACACTATGCTCCTAGGCACACCATGTAACCTCACTATCTCCCAAATGTATAGCTGGGCTAATTTATCTAGAGTAAAAGTAGCTTTCATTGCTAAAAAGTGATCTGACATTATTAATCTATCCACTATTACCTATATGACATCATGCCCCGATGATGTCCTAGGCAAACCAATGACAAAATCTATAGCTATACTATCTCATTTCCACTCCAAGATATCTAGGGACTGAAGTAACCCATCTGGCTTTTGGTGTTCTATTTTGACTCTCTGACATGCTAGATATCGGAAGACATTCTGCTATCTCTGCTTTCATACCAGGCCACCAAAACATTTTCTTTAAATCATGATACATTTTATTACTGCCTGGATTAATGGTGTATTTGCTTTATATGCCTCATCTAGTATTCTCTTTAATTTATGTATTTCTAGGCACATATAGCCTATCTCTATATCTCACTATGTTATTCTCAGATAGATTGAACTCCTGAGTGCTACCCTGGGTTATTTGAGACCTTGTTTTACTTATATGGTCATCTTTTTGCTGGGCCTCTCTTATTTAGTCCCTTAGGTCACTTTCTATTTAGGTTTCACTCATCAGTAACTTCCCCAAATGTATCTCACATGAAAGATTTATATCTTTAAATCTCTTAGTCAACTCTTGCTCTTTGATTATTATACAGGCCATATGTATGGATTTTCTACTCAGGGCATCAGTTACCACATTAGCCTTACCGGGATGGTATTTCAATGTGAAATCATAATCTTTCAAAAATTTTAACCATCTTCTCTATCTCATGTTTAATTCTTTCTATTCAAATAAATATTTAAGGCTCTTGTGGTCATGAAAATTTCTATGGCTGCCCCATACAAGTAGTGTTTCTATATTTTTAGAGCAAACATCGCTGTAACTAGGTCTAAGTCATGTGTGGGTTAGTTTTCTTTGTAAGGCTTTAATTGTCTAGAAGCATAAGTTACCACTTGGCCTTTTTACATAAGCACATATCCTAACCTTTTCTCAGAGGCATCACTATAGACTACAAAAGTCTCTCTTAGGTTAGGAAGTACTAAAACTGGGGTCGTTGTTAACTTATGTTTCAACTCCTGAAAACACTTATCACATTTCTCATTCCACGCAAACAGTACATTCTTTTTGGTAAGCCTAGTTAGTGGCATTGCTATTTGAGGAAAGCCCTAAATGAACCTCCTATAAAAATTCGCTAAACCTAGGAAGCTCCTGATCTCTATCACTGTCCTAGGTCTTTCCCACTGTAACACTACCTCTACCTTATGGGGATCTACTGCAACCCCTACATGGGAGATCACATGGCCTAGGAATTGAATTTCAATGAGTCAAAACTCATGTTTACTAAGTTTAGCATACAACTGTCTTTCTCTCAAGCTTTCTAAGGCTAATCTCAGATGCCGCTCATATTCTTTTCTACTTTTTGAATAGATGAGAATATCATCTATGAAGACAACTACAAATCTATCTAGGTATGGCTTGAACACTTTATTTATATAATCCATGAATACTGCTGGTCCATTCGTTAATCTGAAAGGCATAACTAAAAACTCATAATGTCTGTATCTAGTTCTAAATGCTATCTTAGGAATATCTTCAGCCTTAATCCTAAGCTGATGATATCCCAATTTGAGGTCTATTTTAGAGAAAATTGGTGCTCTTACTAACTAATCTAAGAGATCATCTATGTAGGGGAGAGAGTATTTATTCTTAATAGTTATCTTATTGAACTCCCTGTAATCTATACACAGTTTAAGGCTCCCGTCTTTCTTCTTTACGAATAGATTAGAGCTCCCCACAATGAGACATGGGTCTAATGAAACCCTTCTCTGAAAGCTCTTCTATTTGTTTCTTAAGCTTAGCTAACTCAGTGGGAGCCATTTTATATGGGACCTTCGACACTGGACCTGCCCCATGTACATTATCTATAGGAAACTCAACTTTTCTCTTTGGCGGGGTAGTCTGCTAATTTCTTTAGGAAAGACTTTTGGGAACTCTCTCACTACTGGAATTTTCTCTATACCCTCTTTTACCTTACCCTAAACTAAAAAGAAAAGTAGGTATCCCTAACAATTATGCCCTAGAGACATTTTAGCCTGGGAGGTGGTTATAACAGATAACTCAATCCTTATACTAGGTACAGTCCTACATTCTGGTAAACTAATACATTTATAGGAATAATCAAGTGTGGCATTATTTATAGACATCCAGTTCATACTAATAATCAAATCAATATCAACAAGCAGCATACATGTCAAATCAAGGATAATATAGTAATGATTATACTAGACCGCACAATTCAAACAGCCATGAGAGGTAATGGCTCTATTTCCTGTAGGAGTAGATACATGTAAATCATAGGATAGTATATACATACTCAAGCCCAACCTCTTAAGACAGTCATATGATATGAAAAAGTGGCTAGCACTCGAATCAAATAAAGTAGTTACTGTAACGACCCTAACTTCCAATTATAGTAATTAAGGTTAAGTACATGATTAATAATCATATATCAAAGTTTGAAGTCATTAAAATTAATTACATCGGGAACAAGTGAGGAAATTTGAAACCTTAATATTGCTAGGGTCATTAGCTAGACAATCACAATTATTCGAATGCATGAGTGAATTTAATTATTAATGAGGAGCCTTTGATTCTCCCATCCATCATTTCCAACTCTTAAAATCCTCTTACAAGTGTTTCTAAATCCTTCCTTAGCATTACCTTAAGAGAAACTAAGTTTTCTAGGTGAATATGAGAAATAGACACTTTCGCCGCGGCTAAATTCACTTGCGCCGCGGTCAATTACTCTCGGTTCAACTCCTTACGCCTTCACGAGTTTTTCACATTTAGCCGCGGCCAAATACCCCTTTTGCCGCGGCCAAATACCCTTTGGAACACCACCAAAACTGCCTCTCAGGCTTAGCCGCGGCTAACGTCACCATTCGCCGCGGCCAATTGCTCTCTGTTTTCTTCCCTGGCAGGTTCGCCACATTTGGCCGAGGCCAATTAAATGTTGGCCGTGGCCAATTCTTCTCTGTTATGATTTGGCCTAGGCCAATTAAATGTTGGCTGCGGCCAATTCCCTTCTGTTCCTACAACTCCCAAGATTTCATCTTATGCTCTCCAATTTCCCTCCAATATCACTTTAGGGCCATTCTACCTTAATTTATGCAACTTTAGTGGTAATTATGTACCTTAATTACCCAACTAATCTATCATTACCCTTTTAGCATTTAGATGTGGATTTTCCTACTCATCTATAGGATTTTACGTCAACAAATTATAAATCTCCCACAATGGTCATTCAATCATATTTCATTGGGTATTTCTTGCATTAATAGTCAAGTGTATAAGGGACATATCATGGGATTACATTCTATGTTAACAAAATACAACTTCTACACTTGGCAATTCATGATGCAATGCAACAATGGTACAAAACTTGTAAACTAGTTACATTACATTTTGTCAAAGCTCCCAAACCTATATGCTACCAAACCATTTAATGATCTTCCATTAATTTTCTCCTTACCACTAAGAGGTCCGGTCCCTGAAAATGTTAGCCCACAACGGGGTGAGATATACAATCTCAGTAACAAAAGGGCGGATTCCATATACATGTACAAGTCAATCAATCCAATGCAATTTCATGCCATCAATATCAGAATCATCAATTTAATTCACAAATGAACCAGTTGAACTACCAATGACTACTGTCCCATACCAGCAATCATACACATGTTAATGGCCAATGACACCGGGAGAGGTCCGTCCACGGCACCTACTCCATAATGAGCACAACCAGGGCTCAGTGCATCTGGGGTCTAATCACAACCCGGTGCCTGATCAAAGCACATGCATGAGTGGCAGCCGCACCACAGCTCCACCATGGACTCACAAGGTCCAATTACAATAACAATCAAGTAGTCAACCAGACATTTAGCATTTCAAAATCAAGCATGTATAACAAATAGCAGATTAACATGAGCATGTACATGGAATTAGAAAAATAACCCAGTTACCTCAATGAAGCCAATTACTCATCCTCTAGCTACCATCCAATCCAAATGCACATCAAGCCTAACATAAGCATAATCATCATTATTTAACTACTATTAGTAAAGAATTTCCCTATCCACAGATTAATCTTAACAAGAGTACGTTAAGAACTTCTTACCTAAGCTTCCTAAGGGTCAATTGCACTAATGCAAGGTCAAGTCATCAAAGCTCACAATAGTTCACCCCCCATATTTCCATTTTCGCACATACATAAGCCATGCACCAAAAGTCAGTCCAAATGATGGAAATTCAGTATATATGCCATATAAGAGAAGTGGGATCACTTACCCATATACCTAAGGGGTCAAATGGACTGAGGTGAGCCTCAACTACCAAGAACACACCATGGGAAATTCCAAAATTCGGATTTCAGTCATCAAGCCCAGAAAATTCAGTTTTTCACCTCCCTTCCCTTGTAATTTCGCACAATAGCAGAACCCATTATGAAAATCAACCCTTGGGGGTATTTTCTAGCAAAATAATACACAAAATGAGAGGGAAATACTTACCCAATCACCCCTCTAGCTTTTAACTCTGAAAATCTTCCAAGGGAACCCCAAAACACCAAGGTTCAGATTTGAAAGGAGATGAAAATGCCCAAAACCAGAAATTAATCGGACCAAAATGAAGAGGAGGATGAGAGGGACAAGTTATATATAACTCACCTTGGCTAAATCATCCTCTAAGAGTCAAAAATGGAGCCTCCATGTTGGTAGAACCCTAGCCTCCCTTGAACCTCCGAATTTCCTCTCTTGAGTTTCAGCAAATGAAGGGGAGACTAAAGAGTTAGGGTTTAGTTATGTGTGTGTTGGGTCCCAAGTGGGTTGTGCTGACCCAATGGCCCAATTCATTGTGGGTTCAGATTTTCATACTTGTTGGGCCTTATTTCATGAGTTGGGTTGCAGAAATTTGATTGGGCTAGGCCAAATTCCAAGAGCCAATCCAACTTGGTCTGCATAATGTGTGTTGGGCTAACTATAAGGGCTCATGTAAATTGGGTCTTGGGCCTCCATTCCACTAAATTAAATAGGGAGGAAAGAATAAAATTTTAGGAATCCCAATAGTTCTTCTCCCTTTCATCCATACATAAAGGATGTAAATCCAAGTCAAAAATGCATGTATGGATATCATAGAATACATAATCATACATGCAACATTTCTTGCATTCAAGAAATCACATAAAACATGCAAAGGCTTGCCAAGAAAATGGTGTAGCCTCACCCATTCTCTTAAAGATTTTAGATTTGCCTCACCCATTTTCTAAAGGGACTTTTGACTAAGCCTCACCTTTAGTGACTTTTGGCTTTGTCTCACCCATTGTTGGAGACTATTGGCTCATTCTCACTCTAACTAAGAGGCTTTTGGCTTCACCATGCTTAAGCAAACCAAAACCAAAACATGTTTATAAGACATCATTCAAATGCATAACAAAGCATCATGGTACCATAGTGTAACACCATAATTTCTTGACTCATTCCATACTATATCTATGCCTCACATCAAGCAATTCATATAAGAGGCAAGAAAATAACATTATTTTAATGCATTTCTTAGCGTTGCATCACGTGTAAAAATTTCATTCAGTGTCACGTGAACCATGTGAGCTCGTACATCACATTCTCATATTTAATTACATGGATACAACTTATTTGCATTACCAAAATTGGCCTACATCTCAAGGAACTCGAAGGGAAGCATGAAATATACATATATAATTTCGGCCATATTTGTTCTCATTTCTATCACAATTTTGAAAAATCATAATTAATTCTAGAAAAATTGAAATCATACATACTTAGCCATTCTGGAAAGCTACACATGTCTAATTCATGTTAAAAATATGTCTAGACCATAACATCCAACATAGAGAATGTTTGACACTTGAAATTGTCCAGAGGCCAGGCTGTCCACTGGTGTTGTCACAAAATTCTGCAGCAAACTTCAAAAATGTCCAATTAATGTCATAAAAATCCAATCCATGTAAATGATACCAATCTAGAAAGATGTGGATGTTAGCTAGAGGGAAAAAATAACTCTAGACTGGTTTAGGCATCCCTAGACCTCGAAATTCAATCAAACATTAACTGAGGTCGGGTGGAGTTCTTAATACTGGACAAATTCTTTAAAAATTTATATCTCCCTCTCTAGACATCCAAATGAGGTGCTTCTAGTTGATACAAGTCACCAGGAATGTATCACTTCTTTGTATAAAATTTTGTGATAATTGGACATTATTTGGGCCCTATGTGATAGATTTTATTTTCATACCTGTATGAACAGTGACCTGACCAAAATCAGAAAATTTTTCAATTTTGAAAATTCATCAAATATTCTGTAGGCCTTCAAAAAATTTGGTCTTTAGCTTTCCAAAAATCTCTCAACAAGTTCTAATTTCATGTCAAATCTTAGATCAAGACGAGCTCATTTGGACAAAAAGTGATATAAGATTCCATTATGATCAATTTTGGCTCCATATAGGATACCAAAATGTGCAAATGACTTTCCTTAAGGTTTGGCACCTCTTGGGCAAGTCTAAAAGCATAAATAGGACTTGTGTGAGCTACGCAAATGGTCTCAAACTCGATGCCTCTCATTTTGGCTATGCCACTTACAATTATACATACTTACATCAAACTTCCAAAAAGCATAACCTAGCATTACATACTCAAATTACATTCTAGCATTCATATATCATACATGATAAATCAACATATTTATACATGTTCACAAATTTATAAGACATATTCATTCATGAATTACAACATATGCCATTTTTGTAGCCTTAAAGTAACAAAGTTTCCATATTTTAATGTCATTCCTTCATCCCTTATTTGGTTAGCTCCCATTGCCTTACTTTTTGGATCCACCTAGCATATTATAACATTAGAGAGGAGGTAATGAGATTCAAATAATCCCAATAGCTCATCTCCCATTGAATCATACATAAAACATGCAAAACAAGTCTTACAAATGTATACATGGCATATGGACATGTGCAATCATTCAAGAAGTATTCTTAGCATTTGAAAAAGTCATACATAGCATACATAGGTTTGCCAAGCTACATAGGTTTGCCAAGCAAGTAGATTGGCCTCACCCATTTACTTGTAAATTTTAGATTTGCCTCACGCATTCTTTAAGAGGTTCTTGGACTCAACTATGCTCTTGGGAATCAACCTCACTTTTGGGAGACTCTTTACTTTGTCTCAACTAATCTTAAGGGTTATTGATTCATCCTCATCATGGCTATGGGTTCTTGGCCTCACCACACTCAAGCAAACCCAAGCAAACATCATGAACCTCATTTAGAAAACATAATGCATCATCATGGTACCATGGCATATAAAATCATGCTAGGACACTTTTCATGGCTTAAAACATATATACACACATTCAAAACAATGTAAGCACACATCTATGTATGAGAGAAGGTGGAGAGAGCTACCTTGGAAACAAACACATACTTTTTCTCTTGAATCAATGCTCCCTTTCTTGGCCTCACACACACAATGGTATGGGAATGATTTCTCTTGGCCTAAACACAATTTATGGAAGCCAATTAGGTTCATGGAATTAATTCTAAGGCCATACACTTGCTTGAACTCTAGCTTGGTCTATAAACCTCATTATGGTTCCATAATTGTGCCTAATGAAGCAACACCCCTCAAATAAATTTTAGGCTCCATTCTTTCCTTCCAAATATGATTCTTGACTCCTTTTAAGTCTCTTGGAGTCATCCCACAATCAAAACTAAGAGTCTAACTCTATGTTATTTTTTTAGGTCATAATACGAAATATAAAGCACCAACTCACTCTCTATGGGTTCTAAATTTTTCCCAAGGCCTCCTCTCATTTTCATTTATCATATATGACTCAAAAATGGGTTTAGAAAAATTTAAAACTCTCTCTAGGTACACAGACCCATCTAGGCCGAGCCTATGTCTCCTTTTAGCCTCCATGGAGTTTGCTTTATTTTCTTCATGGAGGATGCATATGGGGAGACTCATAGGGATCTTAGGAACTCAATCAAACTCTTATTTAAGCAAAGAAATCATTGTACAAAGTCAAATTTTATAAGGTGCACTTGAAACCCTAGAAATTGTATCTTGAAATCTAATGGCTTTTTATTAATTCCCTTTGCATATTCTTAATCTCCACACTTTTTTTCCTTAGATTCACCCTTGGTTCTACCTAAAAATCAATCCTCCTAGGGTTTCTTAGATGAGGCGAAATGGAGAAGGAGGGGAACCAAAGGTTTACTATGGGAGGAGAAATTACCTTGTTTTCTTGCTTTTTCTCACTTGAATCTTGCTTTCTCCAAGCTCCTATCTTTCAAATCCGAATTTTTCCCTAAGTTTCTCCCTTAAAATAGGTTTATATGCTTCAATATAATCACAAGAAAGAAAGGGGAATGGAGAAGGAAAGGTTTGGAAAGGAGAAAGCATGAAAATCTATGAAATTCCTTACCTTTTCCTTGCTTTTCCTCCTCCTTTCTTCTCCTCCATGGTGCACCTAAGAGTGTTGGTTTTTTCTCTGGTTTTTGGGCAGAATGGGTAGTGCAAATGAAGGGGAGAAGAAATAAGAAACTTAAAGAGTGTTTAAGAAGCTTCCACTTTCTTAAAAATTTCAATTTTGCCCTTCATTTTTGGCATTTTTGTTTCTCCTTCGTTTTAGTTCCTTTTTTAGAACCGTCTTTTCCATTATAAAATTAGGTTCCAAATTTAGTAAAATGCCCTTAGAATCACTCAAATCAGAGCTAAAACCTTTCTAAACGAATTCATCAAAGTTTAGGTACATTGATATTGGAAAACGTCCACCGGAGGGGATTTAACTATCCCAGGACTTTTCATGGTTTTTAAGGTCTCTGAGAACCCCAGAGAACTCAAAAATTTCATTTAATAAGCCCTCTTGTGTGAATTCCAAAATTTATTCAAAATTATGAAAATGCCATTACATTTTGTAAGTTTTTGTAAGAAATTATTTCTTCATTCTAGCTCTATTTTTCTTTCTATCATAGGATTCTCATTTTTAGGAGTCTAGAATGCTTGCCAAATTTTTTAGGACCTTAACTAAATCATTTCGGGGGACTTCCTTTTGTATCCAGTGAATTTTGTTCATTGACAGAGAAATTGTACATTACGTTTCTCACATTTTTTTCTCATTTTTAGAGAACCGGATGTTATACATGGCATATAGATATATGCTAGAAACATCTTTCATAACTTAGACATACACACATTCAAAGACAAGAAAGACATCCAGTCATGCATGAGAGAAAGTAGAGAGAGCTACCTTGGTGCACAATAACACACTTTTTCCTTTGAAAATGCTTCCTATTCCTCGGCCACACACTCACAAGGATGTGGGATTGATTTCTTTGGCCTAAACATATTACATGGAGGCCAATTACAGTCTTGGAACAATTTCTAAAGCTACACATGCATTTGAAAAGCTAGATTTCTTTTAAGGTTCAATTATAGTTCCATAAAGCACCTAATAAAGCAACTTTAGGAAACATGATCTTAGCTTCATTTAAACCTCTTGGAGCCATCACACAATCAATTTGAGGAGCCTAGCTACATGTTGCTTCTTTAAGTCACAATATGGAACTTATAGTTACTTATCATTATCCATGACTTCTAAAATTTTTCCAAGGCTTCCTCTCATACTCTCCCATCATATATGATACAAAACCAAGCTTAGAAGAAATTAAAACACTTCCTAGGTATTGGTTCTACCCTAGGCGAGGCTATGTCTCTTTGGAACCCCAATGGAGTTGTTTTGATTTCTTTGATGGGAGAAGTATGTAAGAGGCTTCCTTGATGTCTTAGAAAATCATATGAACTCTTAAACACCTTAATTAATGGCTAGAAATCATCTTACAAACCAAGGTGCAACTAAAAACCCTAGGCTATACATCTTAGAAAATCATAGTTCTTTTTTTGTTTCGTTTGCATGTTCTTATTCTCCACACTCTAATTCCTAAGATTCATCATTGGTTTGGTTCAAATTTTACTCCCTTTTGGCTATCCATACATGGGTTGAAATACACAAGACGAAGAATAAGGAAGGAGAAGCATGGAAACAACCAAACTACCTTGATTTCTTAGCCTTTCTTGGGTGCTTCTTCCTTTGCTTGGATTCTCTCCTCCAAACTCAAAATTTCCCCCTCTACTTTGAGCTCAAAATAGCACCACAAACTTTAATAAAACTATAGGAAGAAGGAGGAGAATGAGGAGATTAAGTTTACTAAAGAGAAGACTAGGAAATTCCATGAAAATCATTTCTTTCTTGCTTTGTTTTTCCTCTTCCTCTTCCCTTCTCTTGTGTGCCTCTTTCCCTTGGTCTCACTTCTATTTTAGGGTAGACATAAAGTCAGCCAAATGAGGAGAAGAAAGGGGCACATCATATATATAGGAAGGGTTTAAGAATTGTTCCAAAGAAATTCCATTTATATCTTGTAAACTTGGCATTTTTGTTTTTAGTTTATTTTAACTCCTTTTTTAGAACTATATTTTTCATCATAAAATTTAGATTCTCAATCTTATAAAATGCCTTTGAAATCACTCAATTTAGAGCTAAAACATTCCTAAACAAAAAGGTCAACGTTTGGGTTAACTATCGTTATAAAATGTACAATGAAGGGATTTTAACTATCCTAAGACTTCCTATGGTTTTCAGAGCCTCTAAGAACCCCAAAGAACTCAAATTTTCCATTTAAAAAGTCCTTCTATGAGTATTTTAAAAATTGCCTAAAATTATGAAAATGCCATTACGTTACGTAACAATTTCATTAAATTTCGTCTAGTTATTTTAACTTCTATTTTAGGACACCTCTTGTAACACCATATATTTCTAGCACATTTCATACTATAGCTATGCCTCACATCAAGTAATTCATACAAGAGGCAAGAAAATGGCATTGTTTTAATGCATTTATTAGCGTTACATCATGTATAAAAATTTTATTCAGTGTCACGTGGACTATATGAGCTCAAACATCACATCTCCATATTTAATTACATGAATACTACTCATTTGCATCGTAAAATATAGCCCACATCTCATAGAAACCAAAATAGAGCTCAAAATAACTAAGTGTATTTTCAGCCAAATTTGCTCCTTTTTCTGACCAAACTTTGGAAAATCATAATTAATTTTAGAAAAATTGAAATCATGCAATCTTGGTCATTCTGGAAAGCTATAGATGTCTACTTCATACTAAAAGTATGTTATATCATAACATCCATTACAGAGGGCGTTTGACATCTAAAATAATCTAGAGGTCAGACTAAATTCTGGAACTGATACAGAATTCTGCATAAAACTTTGAAAATATCTAATTAATTCCACAAAAATCCAATCCACAAAAATGATACCAATCTATAAATCTGTGAATGTTGAATAGAGAGGAAAAATATCTTCAAACCAGTTTATCAAGCCCAAGCCTCAAAATTCAATGGAACAGTAACACTAGTCTGGCAAAATTCTTGATATTGGTTAGATTTTTTAAAAATTCATATCTCCCTCTCTAAACCTCCAAATGAGGTGATTCTAGTTGGCACGAGTCACTGTGGTTATCTAGTTTTTGTGTATAAAATTTCATGGCAATTGGACATCATTTGAGCCTCGTGTGATAGAATTTAATTTTGGACCAAATGAATAGTGCAGCAGACCAGAATCATAAATTTTGCCAACTTTAAAAAATCATCAAATATTCTGTAGAGTTTCAAAAATTATGATCTTTAGCTTCCTAAAAGTCTTTCAATGAGACCTAATTGCATGCCAAATCTCAGATCAAGACTAACTCATTTGGCTAAAAAGTGACATAAGGTTCCATTATAGTTAATTTTGGCTCCATATGGGATACCAAACTTGCCAAATGGCTTTTGTTTAGTGTTGGCACCTTTTGGGCAAGTCTAAAAGCACATTTAAGACTTGTGTGAGCTGCCCAAATGGTCTCAAACCTCATGCATCTCATTTTGGCCTCTTCATCCATACTTATGCATATTTACATCAAGCTTTCAAATTGCATACTTGGGCATTACATACTCAAAACATATGCTAGAGTTCATACATCATATCCATACATTTAAACATCACATAATATCAAATTTACACATATTTCAAGGGTCATAGACCATTTACACCACCATATGCACCATAAAGCATCATTATGGTCCCAAAAAGAATAAAACTAGGCATATGGTTATCAATCTTCCTTCTTCAATGTTGTTGCTCCCATTACCATAGCCACTTGGTCTACCTAGCATATTAGATCATTGGAGAGGAGGGAATGAGGTTCAAAGAATCCCAATAGTTCATCTCCCTTTCAATCACACATAATATATGTAAAGCAAGCCTTAAAAATACAAACATGGAGAAAATGGAAGTCATGGACACTTAAAAAGCAAGCTTGGCATATGAACAAATCATACAAGACATTCAAGAGTTCACCAAATGTTTGGGTTGGCCTCATACTTCTCCTCATGAATTTTGGACTTGCCTTACCCATTCTTTGAGAGCTTTGTACTCAATCATACTCTTAGGAGCCCACTTTGCTTTTAGGAGACTCTTTACTTTGTCTCAACCAAGCTCAAGGGTTCTTAGCTCATCCTCGCCAAGGTGAAGAGTTCTTGGTCTCTCCACATTCAAGCAAAGCAAACATCATGCATTCATTTGAAAACATAACATGACATCATGAAATCATGGCATATCAAATCATGCTAGCATACTTTTCATGGCTTGAAAATACACATACACATATTCTAAGACAAGCTAAACACACATCCATGTATGAGAGAAGGTGGAGAGAGCTACCTTGCACACAATCACACACTTTCCCTTGGATTTCAAGCCTCCTCTTTCAGTCACTCACCCACAAATTGATGGAGATGGTTTCTTTTAGACTAGATACAATATATGGGAACCAATTAGGTTTATGAAATAAACTCTAAGGTCATACAACTTGTTTAGATACTAGATTACCCTATAGGCTCCATTATGGTCCATAAATACACCTAATGAAGCAACATCCCTCAAATAATTTATAGGCTCCATTCTTTCCTTTCAAATATGATTCTTGACTCCTTTTAAGCCTCTTGGAGTCATCACACAATTAAAATAAGGAGCCTAACATCATGTTGCTTCTTTAGATCATAATATGGAACCTAAAGCACCAACTCACTTTCTATGGATTCTAAATTTTTTCCAAGGTCTCCCCTTATATTCATTCATCATATATGACACAAAAATGGGTTTGAAAAAATTTAAAACTCTCCCTAGCTACCCCAACCATGCTTGGCGGAGACTATGCCCCTTTTTGGCCTCCTTGAAATTCTCTCTGTTTTCTTGAAGGAAGAAGCATGTGATGTAACATCCTGTTCCCTGAAAACCAAAGGAAATGTGAGAAACGTAACGTACAATTTCTCTATTAATGAACGAAACTTATAGGATACAAAAGGAAATCCCCCAAGATGATGGAGTTAAGGTCCTAAAAAATTTAGGAAGCATTCTAGACTCCTAAATATGAGAATCCCAGGCTCAGACGGAAAGAAAAATGGAGCTAGAATGAAGAAACAATTTCTCACAAAAAGCTTACGAAACATAATGGCATTTTCGTAATTTTGAGCAATTTTTGGAATTCACACAGGAGGGCTTTTTAAATGAAAATTTTGAGTTCTCTAGGATTCTGAGAGGCCCTAAAAACCATGGGAAGCCCTGGGACAGTTAAATCTCCTCTGGTGGACGTTTTCCAATGTCGGTGTGCCCAAACTTTGACGAATCCGTTCGGAAAGGTTTTCGCCCCAATTTTAGTGATTCCAAAGGCATTTTACTAAAATGGGAACCTAAATTTTATAATGGAAAAGAAGGTTCACAAAAAGGAGCTAAAACAAGGGAGAAACGAAAATGCCAAGAATAAAGGGCAAAATGGGAAATTTTGAAAAGTGTAACTTCCTCCTACCTATATATATGATGAGCCCTTCTTCTCCCCTCATTATGCACGACCAAGTTCTGCCCAAAACCAGAGGAAAACCCTAGGGAGAGTGGCGCATAAGAGGAAGGCAAAGAGGAGGAGAAATTAAAGGCTTAAGGTATGGAAATTAGTAGTTTTTTATGCTCTTTCTCTTCCAAATCTCTTCTCCTCCATTCTCCTTTGTTTCCTATGATTATCATGAAGTTTATAAATCTATTTTAAGGGAGAAATTGAGGGGAAAATTCGGATTTGAAGAGAGGAGCTCAAAGAACACAAGATTCAAGTGAGAAAAAGCAAAAAAAGAAGGTAATTTCTCTTCCTATGGTTGTCATTTTTGGTGCCTTTCTCCACCATTTCGCCCCACTTGAGAAAACCCTAGGAGGAGATGATTTTTAGGCAGAACCAAGCATGAATCTAAGGAAAAAGGGTGTGGAGATTAAGAATATGCAAAGGGAATTATCAAAAAACCATTAGATTTCAAGATGCAAGTTCTAGGGCTTCAATTGTACCTTGTAAAATCTGATTTGTATGATGATTCCTAGGCCTAAGTAAGAGTTTAAATGAGCTCCCAAGATCCCTAAGATGCTCCCTATATGCTTCTTCCCTTGAGAAAACAAAGAAAGCTCCATGGAACACAATATGCTTCATAGCCTCGGCCTAGATGGGTTCTCCTAGCTAGGGAGAGTTTTAAATTTTTCTAAGGCCATTCTTGAGTCATATTTGATGAATGAAAATGAAGGGAGGCCTTGGAAAAAAATTAGAACTCATAGAAAGTGATTTGATGCATTAGGTTCCATATTATGACCTAAAGAAGCAACATGATGTTAGGCTCTTTGTTTTAATTGTGTGATGACTCTAAGAGGCTTAAAAGGAGTCAAGAATCATATTTGAGAGGAAAGAATGGAGCCTAGAAATTGTTTGAGGAGTGTTGCTTCATTAGGTGCATTTATGGACCATAATGGAGCCTATAGAGCAATCTAGTATCTAAGCAAGTTGTATGACCTTAGAGTTTGTTTCATGAACCTAATTGGCTCCCATAAATTGTATCTAGGCCAAGAGAAACCATCTCCACTAAATTGTGGGTGTGTGGCCGAAAGAGGAGGCTTGAAAGCTAAGGAAAAAGTGTGTGCTTGTATACAAGGTAGCTCTCTCCATCTTCTCTCATGCATGGACGTGTGTTTAGCTTATTTTAGAATGTGTGTATGTATAATTTCAAGCTATGAAAAGTATGCTAGCATTCCTTTATATGCTACGATCCTTGATGCCATGTTATGTTTTCTAATGAGTGCATGATGTTTGTATGAGTTTACTTGAGTGTGGAGAGGCCAAGTACTCTTCCCTTGGGTGAGGATGAGCCAAGAACCCTCAAGCTTGGTTAAGACAAAGCAAAGAGTCTTCCAAAAGCAAAGTGGGCTCCCAAGAGTATGGTTGAATCCAAAATGCTCAAGAATGGGTAAGGCAAGTCCAAAATCTATGAGGAGAAGTGTGAGGCTAATCTAAACGCTTGATGAGCTCTTGAATGATTTGTATGAGTTGTTCACATGCCAAGTTTGCTTTAAAATGTCCATGGCTTTTATTTTCTCCATGCATGCATTTGTAAAGCTTGCTTTACACATATTATGTGTGATTGAATGGGAGATGAGCTATTGGGATTCTTTGAATCTCATCCCCTCCTCTCCAATGATCTAACATGCTAGGTGGACCAAGTAATTATGGGTGAAGGGAGCTAACAACTATGAAGAGCAAGGATTGACAAGCCTATGTGTTATTTTAGCCATTTTGAAACAATAATGATAGTTCATAATGTATATGATGTTATATATGTACCATGAACCATAAGACATGTGTAAATATACTATTATGTGATGTTTAGATGTATGAAAATGATATATGACCTATAGCACTTATTTTGAGTATGGAAGGCCAAGGTGTGTAATATGGGATTTTGGTGAATGTATGCATAAGTGTGGGTTGAATGGCCAAAATGAGATGCATGAGATTTGGGACCATTTGAGCAGCTCACTTAAGTCTCAAATGTACTTTTGGACTTGTCCAAAAGGTGCCACAACCAAGGGAAGGCTATTTGGCAAATTTGGTACCTCATATGGAGCCAAATTTGACCATAATGGAACCTTATGTCACTTTTTAGCCAAATGAGTTAGTCTTGATTTGAGATTTGGCATGCAATTATGTCTCATTGAGATCTTTTTGAGAAGCTAAATATCATAATTTGTGGAGGTCTACAGAATATTTGAGGATTTTTCAAAGTTGGCAAAATTCATGTTTCTGGTTTGCTGCACTATTCATTTGGTCCAAAATTATTTTCTGTCACCCAAAATTCAAATGATGTCCAATTGCCACGATATTTTGTATAGAGAAACTAGATAATCACAGTGACTCATGTCAACTAGAGGCACCTCATTTGGAGTTCTAGAGAGGGAGATATGAATTTTTGAAATTTTTGTCTAGTATCAGTAACTTAGCCCGACTAGAAGTACTATTCCATCAATTTTTGAGATGTGAGGTTGATGAACTGATCTGAAGATATTTTTTTCCTTTAGTTAACATCCACAGTTTTCCAAATTGGTATCATTTGCATGGATTGAATTTTTGTGGAATTAATTGGACATTTTTGAAGTTCATATCAGTAAACTGTGACAGCATCAGAACCCAGTCCGACCTCCGAACTATTTCGCATGTCAAACGCTCTGTGTGTGGGATGTTATGATTTGTACATACTTTTATCATGAAGTAGACATCCCAATCTTTCCAGAATTACCAAGATTGCATGTTTTTGATTTTTCTAGATTTAGTTATTATTTTCCAAATTTTGTGACAGAAAAGAGGAAATCCTTGTCGAAAATGCAAACACAGATTTCATATGCTCCTTTGCTTTCTACGAGTTGTAGGCCAAATTTGATGATGGAAATGAGTTATATTCATGTGTTGAAGTATGAGAAAGTGATAGATGCTTTCATATGGCCTATGGGACTCTGAAAGAAAAATTTTACTTGTAGAAAAATATATTTTTATTCATAACTCCCTATGCCACTATATTGTTTCTATAGAACAAACATAAGATGAGGCATGGGAATTGTATGAATTGAGTCCTAGAAGTATGGTGTTACATGTGGGCAGTATCTTAGGGATCTTAGAAGCTCATTTAAACTCTTAAAACTCTCCCTAGCTACGCCAATTATGCTTGGCCAAGATTATGCCCCTTTTTGGCCTCTTTGGAGTTCTCTTTGTTTTCTTGAAGGAAGAAGCATGTGGGGAGTATCTTAGGGATCTTAGGAGCTCATTTAAACTCTTAATTAGGCCTAGGAATTATCATATGAAATCAGATTTTGTGTGGTGCACACAAAACTCTAGAATTTGCATCTTGAAATCTAATGATTTTTTGATAATTCTTTTTGCATATTCTTAATCTCACACCCCTTTTCCTTAGATTCATGCTTGGTTCTACTTAAAAATAATCTCCTCCTGGGTTTTTCTCAAGTGGGGCGAAATGGTGGAGAAGGAAACTAAAGATGACAACCATAGGAAGAGAAACTACCTTATTTTCTTGCTTTTTTCACTTAAATCTTGTATTCTTTGAGCTCCTCTCTTCAAATCCGAATTTTCCCCTCCATTTCTCCTTTAAAACAGATCCATATACTTCATTATAATCATAGAAAATAAAGGAGAATGAAGGAGAAGAGATTTGGAAGAGAAAGAGCATGAAAAACCATGAAAATCCATACCTTTCTACCTCGAATTTCTCCTCCTTTTCTTCCTCCTCTTGTGCGCCTCATCCCCTAGGGTTTTCCTCTGATTTTGGGCAGAATATGGTCATGTATAATGATGGGAGAATAAGGGTGCATCATATATATAGGTGGGAGGAAGTTACACTTTTTAAAAATTCCCATTTTGCCCTTCATTTTTGGCATTTTCGTTTCTCCTTCGTTTTAGCTCCTTTTTTAGAACCGTCTTTTCCATTATAAAATTTAGGTTCCCAATTAAGAAAAATTCCTTTGGAATCACTCAAATCAGAGCTAAAACCTTCCTAAGTGAATCCGTCAAAGTTTGGGCACATTGACATTGGAAAATGTCCACCGGAGGGGTTTTAACTATCCTGGGGTTTTTCATGGTTTTCAGGGCCTCTAAAAACCCCAAAAAACTCAAAACTTTCATTTGAAAAGCCCTCCTATGTGTATTCCAAAATTTACTCAAAATTACAAAAATGCCATTACATTTCGTAAGCTTTTCGTAAGAAATTATTTCTTCATTCTAGCTTCATTTTTCTTTCCGTCTGAGCCTGGGATTCTCATTTTTAGAAGTCTAGAATGCTTTCTAAATTTTTTAGGACCTTAACTATCTCATTTTGGGGGACTTTCTTTTATATCCGGTAAGTTTTATTTGTTGACGGAAAAATCATACGTTACGTTTCTCACATTTTCTCTCGTTTTTAGAAAACTGGATATTACACCTCTAGCGTCTTATTTTCATTACTTAGGGTCTACATCATTATTCTAATTTTTTTAGACCTTAACCAATTCATTTCAGCAGGCTTACTTTTAAAATGTATTTGCTTTTGTTGTTTTTATGAAAATTGGACGTTACAATGTGAATATGAAATAACAAAGTGGACATACATATTATGTATAAAAATAGAACATGAATAAAATACAAGAATTATCTCAATGAAATTAATATTCAGCAATTGCAAGATATTCATGAGATTTCCATATGCGTAGAATATATAGAATTTAACATACAATATTTATTTCCTCTTGACCATTAGGCCTTGGAGACTGCTAAGCTCAATACCCAAATCATGTTGCACTAGCTTTGGTAGGCTTAAGCCCATCTCATATTGCACTGCCATGACATAACAAGCTCACCTCTACTTCCTTTACTGAGGCATCCCTTAGTGGGTACCCAAGGAAAGTTGTAATACCTTAGTCTCTTTACCCTTATCTATTAGTACCATAAGCTATCTCATTCATAACATGCATGATGGAGCACTATTTTAAGGGAGAACATACCTTACATAAAGAAAATATTGAATATTTAAATGCATATATTTTTGTTACATCAGGTTTCATTTCCTCATCTTATGCTCCATGGACCATATGAACTCACCCATATCATTTTCTAGTCATATCATATCCATACAAGTCATACTCATCATATTTGATCTCATTCACTTCGGGTTTGAAACTATATCACACACATTCCATGGTTTGCTCTTGGATTCAGAATTTAGTTTTCTGATACAAATTTTAGAAATTCATAACTAATTCTAGAAAAATCAAAATCAAGCAAATCATACCATTCAAGAAAGTTGTGGGTGTCTACTTTTGATAAAAATAAATCCATACCAATGCAGTAGCCTTAAGCCACTGGAAATTAATGGAATAGTAACATAGGTCAGGCTGCATTATTAGTATTATCATGCAACTTTAAGAATTCATATCTCCCTCTAAAGAATTCCAAATGAGGTGATCTTAGTCGATATGGAAATTTTATGATGTCTAGTTTATGCTTGTAAAATTTCACTAGCATTAGACTTCATTTGGCCCATGTATGACATAGAAAAGCAAATTGACCAAAAGAACAATAATCATACCATTTATGCATAATTTAGCCAAATTTGAAAAATCATAATAAATTTTCTAGAGCTCCAAATTAAGTGCTCTTTGGCTTTATGAAAAGATCTAGATGAGACCTACTTGCTGGCTAAATTTCATGAAAAAATTCATTCATTTGGTCATATTTGGTTTAGTACACCATTTGGTCAAAATTGAAGTTCAAAATGGCATCTCAAGACACCAAATGGCCCTTTTGGCTTTCCACACCCACTTGGACAAGTTTAAAAGCATGAACACCATATATAAAAGCATGCCAAATGATCCAAATTGTCATACCTTATTTTATAACATTTTTCCTACTATAATTACCTCATATAAAACTTAGAGGAGTTAACGAAAACCTGAATTGATAAAATTTTTTCATTTTAAAACTTCCTCATACAATTTCACTATTTTTTTAGTCATTTCCAAATTCTTATCTAACTTTAAAAATACATACTTAATTATAAAAAAAATCATATGAGGTTAATTCAGGGCTCTACTTCAAGCTCTCTAAGCCCTTTATACGGGGAAAATACTTACTTAGCGGAGCACATATAAATTCATATAAAGTTTCCCCTATAACAAATTAGACAGTTTTATCTCTCATTGGTCATATTATTATTATTTTGCCTTTATATAAACATAGGCATTCTTGCATCTTAGGCACGCTAGTCATACTCTTTTTACTTCAGGGTTAGGTACATACATGGCTTTCCATTTCATACCTGAGTACCTTATAATGCCATAATATAACTCATACACGCATTAATATAAAATATTTAATTACATGACAAAATATGGTACTGATAAGCATGAATTTTATATGTTTTAATTCTCCTAACTTATGCATTTTAGTGTCCAAATATGGCTTTAGGGGTTTAATTAGATACAATTTGAATTCATTAGCCATTTATGCACTTTATGAATTAATTGGCAAAATTATTGAGTTTTAATGCATGAATTTCTTTTAAATAATTTTGTGGATAATTCTACTCAATAATTTTCATTCTTTTGTGCAAATTTTAATAGGAAATTGAAGCTTGAATGAGAATTTGAATTAAAGAGAAAGGAATGATTAAAGAAGCATACTTGAGCAGCTCTTCACTCAACATTAACATACATGCATGACTCGAGAAGGAAGAAGCCGCAGGTTTAGAGGGTTTTGTGAGCTAAAGTGAGTTGAATAAATGTAGAGAAGAGCTAGAACGAGCTAGGTTTCATGCATGAGAGGAAGCTCACAAGAGTAGATGTTACATGGAAATGTGAGCAAAATAGAGGAAAAGAATATCATGAGGAAGCACAAGCTGAGTTGAACATTGAAGCAACAACCATATGGAGAACACACAGAAGCAGAAACATGGAAAGAGCATGAGTTGAAAGGAGCTTTGGTGGCTCTCATGCAAGTTACACAAGCTGAATGAAGGAAGTAGCAACACATTCTCTTGGGTTGTGGAGAGTAACTCATGAATAGTACAAAACGAGCAGAAACAGAGGAGAAGCTTGCATAAGCTACAATGGAGAACTAGCTACGGGTTAGGCAGAATGAAAAGAAGAATCAACATAGAATGAAGGCTGGAACGTGCTGGGTTGAAGGAGCTTGGAAGTAATATAAAAGAGAAGAAGAAAACGAAGAGGAGGAAGAATGAGTTGGGGAGAAGTCTAGGCCATAAACATATACATGCAAAATAGAGAAGAGGCTAAACACGTGATACAAAAGAAGCAATGCAACTAGAAGCAAGCAACGTGCAGAACGTGTGAAGAAAATGCAAAGAAGAAGCATCGAGTCAAAGAAGAAAGAGCTGGGAAACACGACGTGGGAAGCTTGCATGAATTTGAATATTATATTTAGCTTGAAGTGGGGTCCACATTCATATATAATAAAAGAGAAAGGAGCTGCAGGGAATTGAAATAAAAAAGGAAGCATGTGAGGAGCTGGGCACTTGACTTTTAATGAGGAAGGGATACACACAATCATATCATTCACCCCCCATTCATTCGTACACTCTGTCAATTCAATTCATTCACGCCGTATCCATTCCATCACTTCGTCCAGACTCCACCACGTCGCTTCGACCAGAGCCATCTCATCCATTCCATCTTCTATGCTTCCACTTCCATAAAGTTCTAAGCCTCCATCCATGACTAGCAAGGAAGAAGGACCTTGGTGCAAGCTTGAATCCATAGAGAAGACATAGAATTTTTGGCTAAGGATTTCTATTTTCCTATACTTTTTCGTTTTCATATATTGTCTTGGTTAAGTTGTATTTGATAGAGAATTTGTGTAATTGTAATTAGTGGATGGTTAGACACTAATTAGGAAGTCTTTTTGTTGATTAATTGGTTGAATTGGATATTGATTTTTCATTTCTCTTTAATCTCCCATGTATGCCACAAAGGTGTTCGATGAAATGCATGAGTGAGATTATGTGCTTGATTGTTTGATTTGAGGACTCCTTGGTGTTTAATTGGTTAATTATACATTTTTGGATGATGATTCAGAGGTTAATTAATTAGTTAATCAATCAAATTGGGTGTTCATTGATATTAAAAACAAGAATTAATAATTTAATGCCAGATTGAGGTCTCAATTCAACATTAGATTGTTAATCTCTTGATTCTTGCGTGGTAACTCAAGATACAATTGCCGTGAACACAATTAGGGATTCTTAGGCCAGAATTAATCACAATTGGATTAGGATAAGGATAGTGAATACCAAGAGATGATTCCAAAGCTAGTCATAAGACCATTACTCACCCATAATCCATATAATTAGAATTTAGGAATTTTATTTCAATTTCATTTCATTTAGTTTAATTAGATCAAAAACCCCCTTAGTTTAGAAATTTTTAGAGTCTTTTAATATTTGGAAAACTTAATTAAGCATTGAACTCCAATTCCAAGGGAGATGACCTAGGTTGTGCCACTAGCTACATATTTTATCAACCTAGTTTTATTTTGAGGGTTGCACGATGGACCCATCAGGTACATAAAAGTAAGGTCCTCGATTTATCTCTCCACATTCTTTGCTCTTTCTTTGCTTGAACTCAGACCTAGCATGGGTCATATTTAGGGTGAGATTATGAAATCTCAGTAGTAGTAAACTAATCTCATTCACAAGAAAGCATGTAAGTACATAACATAATGCTAGTGAAGATGCCATATATCGCATAGCAATATAAGGAATTTCATACAAAGCCAGCACAATCTAAGCATACATGTCTCATCTTATAGCATAAATGACAACTTGATATAGCATAACATTCATCATTATACAAATATACAAGCTTAAGGAAAGAGAGAGGAAAACTACTACCTTAGCAAACTTTGCTCCTCAATCTTTAGGACTCGGTTTACTTGCTTTTGGAGTTCCCAAAACAACATCAAACCCTATAATTATAATAATAATTCATTACAATCAACATATAAACCTTAACTTCTAAAGTAAGATGACCTTTTTAAACTTAATGGGACTTTTGGAATTGGAAAAATCTAACTCCTTCCCTTCCCATTCACTATGGTCGAATAGTATGCATTTCTTAGCCAAAATTTAGGAATTTTATCCCATGAGTTTTGAGGGCTTTCCCATAGGTATTCCTAGCTAAAAACACCCTTTTGAATACATTATAATGGATAACATCATCAAATTCCAGACCCAACATCATGTTTTAGTCATCACATAATCTGGTTCTGTTTTAGGCTCAAAAGTGCGTTTCTTTGGTTCTAAAAATTCCATAGCCTTTTCCTTTATATGTCAAGACTTGAAATTTGGTATACATGACTTTAAGACATCAAGAAAGCACCATAAAAATTTTGGGAAAATTCAGACAGCATCTCCCCATGATTTCTATTTTCCCAAAAATTATAATCTTTGTGTTTTTCAAAGTCCTAACACATAACAATAATAACTAAGCTCATATGGCCTTCATGTTCAACATATAAACTTCATTTAAAGGCCTTCATATTTAACATATAAACTCCATTTCTAATGATTCATATGCTCTCCAAAAATGACTCATAGCTAGGGTTTAACAAAACTAGCTTAAAGCATGTGATTTGCAAGTATAAGATAGAGAAAACTTACTCTTTAAGCTTAATCCTTACTTCCTTTTCTTTTCTCACACTAAAATCCTTTCTCTTCCCACTTAGAGCAACATTTCACCTTGAAGAAAAGATGAATATGCAGCTGCCCTTTGGAGGAAATGGTTGGAGGATGGAGAGATGAATAAATTTGGTGAAGAATGGTGGTAGTTTTGCTTGGTTTCACTTCTTCTTTCACTTTTTCTCCCTCCTTCTCTCTCTTCACGTTTTTCTCTCCTCCTCCCTTGTGTGTGGCATGAAAATGGTGGAATGGAGGTGAAAGAGATGAATTTGGATGAAGTTAAATGGTCACACTAAATTTGGACCCTTGGATCAACCTTTTCAAGATCAAATCTTAACCTTCCATTCCTTTTTTTCTTTTAATTTTCTAATTTCATAACTAAATATCTTCTTTCAAAAATTCTTGACCACACACTTGGATGCCTTTTCTTAGCCCTTAAGTCATGAATAGTAACCATGGTTAATTTTCTTAGCTCATCCATGGTCTACTTTTAACTCAACCATAATTAGTTTCTAACTTAACCTGGTTAATTCTTTAAAATAACTAAAATCATTTTCTTCTTTTCCTTTCATTGTATATTTATATTTGGATTTCATTTTCTCTAAAACCCTAATTATATCTTCTCTTCACTTATTGGGCCTTTAGAATCAGCTATTGGGCCTTATGGCAGTCTAAAAATCGGTGTCTAGGCCCAATTAAGGTTTTACGGTACAATACATATCTTTAGACTTTCTAAAATTTATAAATATTATTTTTTCTACTTTTTGGCCATACTGAGCTTCAAACATAGATCAGGAGCCCTTGACCTCAATCCTCTTAAATTTTAGTGTCAATCGGACACCCGGGTCTATAGGTGTAATTTTCACCGTTCTGTATTATGATTATACTATGAAATTTTCATTTACTACAATTTAGTCCCTGAAACTCCTTCAAGGTTTCTTAGCCCTTTAGCTATTCCTATTTTTATAGTTGTTACAACTTCCTTTTTCTATTTTGCTCATTGCTACTGATAGGGATAACTAGATCTCGGACCGGATCTCGCCCAACCATCCGGATAATTTGGCATCATTAGACCTGTCTCATCAAATGGAGTTTAACCCTGGGTCACAGATTTTTGAGATTCTTGCCCAATTTTTTGATATTCGTGCCTAAAGTCCTGAATAGAGGGTGAAACTAGAGTTCCCTGAACTTTTGGGCAATTTATACATCTTTCCTTACTCATAATTTTTCTTTGCATTTTGGTCCCTGACTCCTTCATACTTGACTTCTGAGGCTCTTCGCGACCTTTTTTTGATCTCTTTTTTTTCATCTATTTTAGCCCTAATTTTAGGGCACCTTTGGCCTTGACTCATCATTATTTGTGGTTTAGAATATTATTCTAATTTTATTGGACCTCAATTTACTCAATTTAGGGGACTCCTTTTTATATCCGGTGAATTTCGTACGTTGATGGAGAAACTATATGTTACTAAATGGCTCGTCGCACAACCCTCAAAATAATACTAGGTTGGTAAAATATGTAGTTGGTGGCACAACCTAGGTCATCTCCCTTGGAATTGGAGTTCAATGCCTAATTAAGTTTTCCAAATGTTAAAAGACTCTAAAATTTCTAAACTAAAGGGGGTTTTGATTTAATTAAACTAACCTAAAACTAAATTGAATTAAAATTCCTAAATTCTACCTAATTGGGTGAATTATGGGTGAAAGATGGGCTTGTGACTAGCTTTGGAATCATCCCTTGATATCCACTATCCTTATCCTATTTTAATTGTAATTGATTCTGGTCTAAGACTCCCTAATTGTGTTCATAACAAATTATCTTAGGTAACCACTCAAGATTCAAGAGATTTACAATCTAACGTTGAATTGAGACCTCAATCCCGCATTAAATTGTCAATTCTTGTTTTAGGATCAATGAACACTCAATTTGATTGATTAACTAATTGATTAGCCTCTGAATCATCCTAAATATTTAATTAACTAACTAAACATTAAGGAATCCTCAATTTAAACATTCAAACAAATAATCTCACTCATGTATTTTATCGAACACCTTCGAAGCATACATGGGAATTCAAATAATATTGAAATTAATCAGATCAATTAATTAACAAAAAGGTTCCTTAATTAGTGTCTAACCAGCCACTAATTATAATTACACAAATTCCCTATCAAATACAACTTAACCAAGATAATAAATGAAAGAGAAAAAAGTGTAAGAAAATAAAGAAATTCTTAGCCAAAAATCCTATGTTCATCCATGGATTCAAGCTTCTCCAAGAGCTTCCTCCTAGCTAGCCTCAAGATGAATTAAAGCTTCATGGGATGTTGGATGATGGATGGAAGATGGAGTGGAGGAGAATGCGTGGTGGTGGAATGGAAGAAGAGGGTGTAAGATGGATGACTGAATGAATGAATGAATGGTTTATGGATTGGAACCCCCACTGGAATGGACGAATGAATGAATATATATAGATGAGGATTTTTGAAAATATAGATGCATGAATGAATTGGATTGTGGGTTTGAATGGAGGGCGTCCAATGAAGTGTAGAGGCGTGAATGACATATCTGGTGAATGGATTGGCGTGTTGAATAATGATTCTGCCCGTTGTATTTTAATTCTTTAATGAATCACGTGCTCAGCTGCTATTCTTGAGTTCTTGCATTCTTCACGTCTCCTCCCTCAGCTCCAGCATTTTATTTTCTTCTCCCAGCTCATGCTTCATTAATATACATCAGCCCACAACTCATTCATCTTGTAATTTACTCCCACGTCAACTTTCTCAATTCAGCGTCTTCCTTCCCATTAGCTTCAGCGTTTCTTCATCGTGATACTGTACGTGTTTCTGCATGTGTGTTTCAAAAATTTAGTGGGCCCTGCTGCTTATTTTGTCATATTCTACATGTTCTTCTACTGTTTATGCAGCTTCTTCACTTTATCCACGAATGCAGCTCGTTCTCTCTTTCCTTCACCACGTTAAGCTTCTCTTCATTCTGCTCGTTGCTTCTGCGTTTCTCAGCTCATGCAGCAGCTTCTTCACCACGTAACTTTCTTCTTCTTTACGTGCTATTGTACCACATGATAATCCCTCTCAACCCGTCACTTTTTTTCATGCTGATGTCTGGCCAAGCTTGCACGTCGATTTCTCTGTTTGCATGAATGTGAGTTCACGAGATAGCTTCCAATCCAGCTCAGCAAGCTTCTTCGTCCAGCCCAACACCCAACTCTTGCTTCTCTTTATTTGTTTCCACGTTGACTCCTTCTGCTACTCCTTTATTCATTCATCTCGTTTCTGAACCTCTGTTTCAGCTGCAGCTCGTTGTTGCTTCTTCGTTTACTCAACATGTAGCTTTTGAATCTTCATGAACATCTTTCTCCAGCCCATACTCTTTCTCACGTGGTTTTCTTTGTATCATGCAGCTTATTCTTCTTCTCGTTCAGCTCGCTTAGCTCGCGTTGTTCTCCCACGTGATTTCTCCATGTAATTCCTCAATGTGAACTGCTTCTGCATGCGTTCTTCCACATTATTTTGCTCTGCTCAGCCACTGGTCTGGTGGCTTATAATTCAGCTCTGTTTTCCACGTTGGCTGCTGTATGCTTTGTGTCCCTGTTTCTACATATGGGTGTAACGTGGAATGGGGGACTATGACTTAATGAGATGCTGTGCATGTGAGTGAGTTGCAGCGTGAATGATGTGTGTGTAGCTGATGTATAACCATGTGAATGTGCATGTATATAATGCATGAAATGAGAGAGCATCCCATTCATGTGCCAACCACAATTCATTCTCCCATTTTTAAGCTATAACAAGAAGTACAATTGAGGCCTAATTCTTTCCCTTCTCTTCTCTAAGTTCTCATTCGAACATCATTTAGCCATTGAAATCTACACAAAAGAATGAAAAGTGTTAAGTAGAAACAGCCAAAAAATTATTGAAAAGGAATTCATGCATTAAAACTCAATAATTTTGCAAATTAATTCATAAGGTGCAAAAATGGCCACTAAAATCAATTATCCACCTAAGTAAATCCATTAAGCCTTATTTAACATTTAAAATACTTAAGTTAGGGGAATTAAAACATATAAAATTCATGCTTATCAAATTCCCCCACACTTAAACCTTTGCACTCCTGGGCAAAGCTCAAAATTCAAGATGAAAGAATGAATTGAAATACCCAGCTAGTAGAATGGCAGGTAGAAAATTATAATGGACAAGAAAGTGTAAAATTCACAAGCTAGAGAATGATCAAATCTTTTCATCACTTCAACAGTCAAAGCAACTTCACTTGCATCAAGAAATAAGCTCCATGGCAATTTCATTTGAAAAGAATGAATCGAAATGCATAGCCCCTCACATGGATTGGTGTTTACCCTTAACTCTCAAGTGTTTAAGGGATGTGCATCACTCAAGTTCCACCTATGAAAGCCTCACTACCATAAGCTTGTCAAGCTTCTAAATCTCCACCACCCATGCCAAATGCAAAGCACAAATCAAAGGAGTTTATTTAGGATTGTAATGGGGCTAAGGAAGTGAAATAAATGGATGACTAAAACAAGGGGAAAACAACTAACAAATGGATACCTTAAAGATCTCAAGAGCAATAAAATGAGACTTAGGATAAGGAAAATGTGCATTTTGAAGGCCTTATTTCCAACAAGTATAGGCGACTATAAACTCAATTTGTAAGACTTTTTCTTTTGATTTTCAAATGCTTTTCCTTCCTTTTCTTCTTTTTTTTTTTTTTTTTTTTTTGCTTTCTTTTTGCTTTTCCATCTTCCCTTTTTTTTTTTTTGCAACTTTTCAAGTCAATTTCCTCAACTTTGAGTAACAATGGCCTAACTTAATGTAAGGCATATATTCTCTCATCCCAATTAGATGTAATGCTCCTTAAAATCCCTAAAGCATCCTAAAATAAGGTGGGAAACATATTGAATGGCTATGGTTCAATAAGAAAAGAAGATCAAGGTTCAAAGTGGCTAAACAATGGACAAAATGCATGTAGGTTGGCTTTTTGGCTATGTAGCTACAAAAAGAAAGGAATGCCTTATCATTTTTATGCATACAAATGCAAATGTAGTCTCAACAAAGAATCAAGACAAGTTCTAGAGTGAAAACAGTAATAGGTGAATACACACTAGAAATGAATAATTCAGGCTCAAATTCTCACCAGCTAATGGCTATCAAACAACTCATTGAAATCAAATTCATTGCCACTTCACTTGAATCAGGACACAAGATCTATTACTTATCATGTCTAGGTGAATCCAAGCTATAATCATCTCAACTTGCAATTTTCAAGGAAAAACTGAAGAGAATTAAAAAAATTTCTAAAAAAATTTTCCAATTTTTTTTTTTTCAAAACAAGGGCAAGATAGAATGGAATGAAATAATTCTCCCCCCACACTTAAATATTGCATTGTCCTCAATGCCAGCACACAATCCAGTAAATAGACAAACAACTTAATATAAAGAGAGTGAAAGGAGAGAATATGACCGGGTGAGCTTGAAAATGGAGATTCCAATGGTTGGCTTAGAGTCCCATGTAGCTGGTTAGCAATTTATTTCCTACAAAACAAAGACAAACTATAATGCAAAAAAGAAAAAAAAACTACATCCTAAACTAAATAGAACTATGTTAAATGCTAACTAATCATATGTATCAAAAACTAAAATTGAAACTACTTTATTCCTTCTTAGCTGAATAACTTTAAGTCTAACCACTTTAAAGCATTTGGATTGATCATGCAGAGATGATTCATGGACTTCCTCAACCATCAGTAGTTTAGGAAAGTCATATTCAGCAATTTCACAAGCAGGAAAAGAAGAAAAATCAAATTTAAGACATTTAAAACCAAAGAAAGGAAATTTAAAATCAAAACTTTTTAAAAATCTATCAAAGCCAATAAAATTTGCTAGACTCCCATCAGTAAGAGTCACTGCATCAACAGAAAAATTAGATTGTAACTTCTCACTGTCTTTTAAGTTCAAGGTGTCTGTCAGTTGCTTTTTCTCAGTTGGGAGAGTCAGTGGCTTGTTGGAAATTACTTCACCAATTTCAAGAATTTGTTCAGGACTCTCAACAAGAGAAATAGTATCTTCCCTGACCAAAGAGACATCAGTAGGCTTACAAGATTCTAAACAATGATCAATAACAAAATTTAGTGTCTCACTAGTATCAATAACAGCACAAGGATTAATCGGGTATTCAATATCAGTAGTATCACTATGCATGCCCTCATCAATACTAGTATGATCAGTAGAATCAATTTTATTGACAGTTTCAATGCAAGCAAAGGACTCTATGAATTCAACAGACTTATCAGACTCCAGAAACTCATTAATCTCAGCACACACAGGACATGTATGCATATCATCACATAGGCATTCAAGAGTTGGGTCTGAATTATCAATAAGCTGTCCAACAATTTTAATGTCTATATCATTATCACATGCTACTTTCATTGTCTCATTAGTCATACCATCATAGGCTAGTAAGGAATCATGTTGATTAGAATATGTGAGGAACTCACTAGTCTCAATGAAAGCATTAATTTGAGAGGATCTATCATATATAGTGGGTCCAGCACACACACAATCAACAGAATTATTTAAATCATCTATATCACATGATCCAGATGGTATGCTATCCCTAAACTCAGTAGATGCATCATCAACAGACTTATCAACCAATTCCATACCAGGAACAAAATGATCATTACATTCTAGGTCACCCCCACACTTATCTACTACCCTAGACTCAATAGATTCATCATTAACAGCTTCAGACATGAATTCATCACTAGAATCACAGCTAGGAGTAGAAATTCCAAGTGCATCAGTACACAATGAATTATGAACATCAACAATTGTATCAATTTTGCTCCATGAGTTACCACAATCAATCAATTCAGGGGATTCAACAACAATTTCCTCATTAACTTCCTCATCATGTAATTCAGAATCAACAACATTATATGCATCAGTAGTCACAGTGCTATCAAGTAAACTAGATTCAGTTTCAACCAATTGCAAAGTATTAGAATATGGAAAGATATTACCCGATAAATAGGACTCTTCCTCCTCTATAACTTCCCTTCTAATTTGCTCTTCAATTGATTCATTAGCACTTGAAGTCGATTGATTCTTTTGAAATCCTGAATCCTTCATGAGGTTATCTGCCATTTGCTGGTCTTGAAGTTGCAACCATTCAGTTCCCCGTTGGACCATTTGCTCTAATTGTTGGTTTTGAATAATACAAGCTTCCATTAGCTGCTCTTCCCAACTTGGTTCCCTTGGGACCTCTTGTTGCATGTACCCCTTATCAGGATGATATTGTGGCTTTTGTACATGGAAGTTGTGGTATGGCTCATAATGATGGTGATAGTTTGGGTGAATCTCATGTGGATGGTGGTGATAAGGTTCAGGGTAACCGGGGTGAACTTCACAAGAATGATGGTGTGGTTAGTAGCATGATTGCTGGACTTGTTGGTATTGTTGGCTTTATTGCTCTTGTCTTTGTTGTTCAAGAAAACCTTGAAGCATTGACATGGCTTCATCCAACTTTTGAGAAATTCTATGCTCTACATCATATACACCTTGATTAGAATAATGATAATTCATTTAAAGCAAAGAAAAATGAGAAATTCAATTAATTTCAATACAAGAAAAATCACTAACAAATTATAACTAAAATTAATTCTAATTCAAGAAAATAAAATTCAAATGAAGCTAAGACTTACTTAACTATCAAAAACACTCCTAAATAGAGGTTAATGATGTAAAATAAATTCACAAAAAATAAAGAAATTAAATCCGACAAAATTGAAAAATTCCTAAAAAATTCAAGAAAATACTAAAAAATTCGAAAAAGTGCCTTAAATGTTGGAAGTTTGGCCAAAAAATGGTGCACCAAATAGCTGTGCTATTACTTTTGCTTAAAACACCCAAAAACCTTGGAAAATAAAGTTTGAGAATTTTCTGGGCACTTGAAACAAAAATTTCAGCAAGCAGGACACTTAACGCATAACACCGAAATTAGCCAATTCCAAGTTCAAAACAAAACAAAAATTAAACCAAAATAGAATAAAAATAGAGCTAAAACAGCTAGAAAACTTTTTTAAACAATTGATAATCCAATTCCCTGGCAACGGCGCCAAATTTTGAGTGGCTCGTCGTACAACTCTCAAAATAATACTAGGTTGGTAAAATATGTAGTTGGTGGCACAACCTAGGTCATCTCCCTTGGAATTGGAGTTCAATGCCTAATTGAGTTTTCCAAATGTTAAAAGACTCTAAAATTTCTATACTAAAGGGGGTTTTGATTTAATTAAACTAACCTAAAGCTAATTGAATTAAAATTCCTAAATTCTACCTAATTAGGTGAATTATGGGTGAAAGATGGGCTTGTGACTAGCTTTGGAATCATCCCTTAGTATCCACTATCCTTATCCTATTCTAATTGTAATTAATTCTAGTCTAAGAGTCCCTAATTCTGTTCATAACAAATTATCTTGGGTAACCACTCAAGATTCAAGAGATTTACGATCTAACGTTGAATTGAGACCTTAAACCCGCATTAAATTGTCAATTCTTGTTTTAGGATCAATGAACACTCAATTTGATTGATTAACTAATTGATTAGCCTCTGAATCATCCTAAATATTTAATTAACCAACTAAACATTAAGGAATCCTCAATTTAAACATTCAAACAAATAATCTCACTCATGTATTTTATCGAACACCTTCGAAGCATACATGGGAATTCAGATAATATTGAAATTAATCAGATCAATTAATCAACAAAAAGGTTCCTTAATTAGTGTCTAACCAGCCACTAATTATAATTACACAAATTCCCTATCAAATACAACTTAACCAAGATAATAAATGAAAGAGAAAAAAGTGTAGGAAAATAAAGAAATTCTTAACCAAAAATCCTATGTTCATCCATGGATTCAAGCTTCTCCAAGAGCTTCCTCCTAGCTAGCCTCAAGATGAATTAAAGCTTCATGGGATGTTGGATGATGGATGGAAGATGGAGTGGAGGAGAATGCGTGGTGGTGGAATGGAAGAAGAGGGTGTAAGATGGATGACTGAATGAATGAATGAATGGTTTATGGATTGGAACCCCCACTGGAATGGACGAATGAATGAATATATATAGATGAGGATTTTTGAAAATATAGATGCATGAATGAATTGGATTGTGGGTTTGAATGGAGGGCGTCCAATGAAGTGTAGAGGCGTGAATGACATATCTGGTGAATGGATTGGCGTGTTGAATAATGATTCTGCCCGTTGTATTTTAATTCTTTAATGAATCACGTGCTCAGCTGCTATTCTTGAGTTCTTGCATTCTTCACGTCTCCTCCCTCAGCTCCAGCATTTTATTTTCTTCTCCCAGCTCATGCTTCATTAATATACATCAGCCCACAACTCATTCATCTTGTAATTTACTCCCACGTCAACTTTCTCAATTCAGCGTCTTCCTTCCCATTAGCTTCAGCGTTTCTTCATCGTGATACTGTACGTGTTTCTGCATGTGTGTTTCAAAAATTTAGTGGGCCCCACTGTTTATTTTATTATATTCTACATGTTCTTCTACTGTTTCTGCAGCTTCTTCACTTTATCCACGAATGCAGCTCGTTCTCTCTTTCCTTCACCACGTTAAGCTTCTCTTCATTCTGCTCGTTGCTTCTGCGTTTCTCAGCTCATGCAGCAGCTTCTTCACCACGTAACTTTCTTCTTCTTTACATGCTACTGTACCACATGATAATCCCTCTCAACCCGTCACTTTTTTTCATGCTGATGTCTGGCCAAGCTTCCACATCGATTTCTCTGTTTGCATGAATGTGAGTTTACGAGATAGCTTCCAATCCAGCTCAACAAGCTTCTTCGTCCAGCCCAGCACCCAACTCTTGCTTCTCTTTATTTGTTTCCACGTTGACTCCTTCTGCTACTCCTTTATTCATTCATCTCGTTTCTGAACCTCTGTTTCAGCTGCAGCTCATTGTTACTTCTTCGTTTACTCAACACGTAGCTTTTGAATCTTCATGCACATCTTTCTCCAGCCTATACTCTTTCTCACGTGGTTTTCTTCATATCATGCAGCTTATTCTTCTTCTCGTTCAGCTCGCTTAGCTTGTGTTGTTCTCCCACGTGATTTCTCCATGTAATTCCTCAACGTGAACTACTTCTGCATGCATTCTTCCACGTTATTTTGCTCTGCTCAGCTACTGGTCTGGTGGCTTATAATTCAGCTCTATTTTCCACGTTGGCTGCTGTATGCTTTGTGTCCCTGTTTCTACATGTGGGTGTAACGTGGAATGGGGGACTATGACTTGATGAGATGCTGTGCATGTGAGTGAGCTGCAACGTGAATGATGTGTGTGTAGCTGATGTATAACCATGTGAATGTGCATGCATATAATGCATGAAATGAGAGAGCATCCCATTCATGTGCCAACCACAATTCATTCTCCCATTTTTAAGCTATAACAAGAAGTACAATTGAGGCCTAATTCCTCCCCTTCTCTTCTCTAACTCAAGTTCTCATTCGAACATCATTTAGCCATTGAAATCTACACAAAAGAATGAAAAGTGTTAAGTAGAAACAGCCAAAAAATTATTGAAAAGGAATTCATGCATTAAAACTCAATAATTTTGCAAATTAATTCATAAGGTGCAAAAATGGCTACTAAAATCAATTATCCATCTAAGTAAATCCATTAAGCCTTATTTAACATTTAAAATACTTAAGTTAGGGGAATTAAAACATATAAAATTCATGCTTATCAGTTACGTTTCTCACATTTTCTTAGATTTTCGGAAAACCAGATGTTACACAAATCACCATGGAGCTCAATCTCACCTTGGCACAACCATATATAATAAGAACAACAAGTTACATAATGGCAAAAGAGTGGCTAAATCTCACATTCTCATTCATCTAGCTTCCATATTGATACATACACTATTTGTACATATATTAAAACATGCTCAAGGGTTTACATCATAGATACATCTCATGGGTACATAGTTTGACTTCAAAATATAAACAAAAAGCTCATTTCTCTATCCATTTGTCAAGATTTTGCTTCTTATGTTTGTTGGCTTTCATTTCCTTGTCTGCTTGGCTCACCTAGACATGGTTAGACATGTGTAAAGGAAGAGTGAGATTCAAAGAATTCTAATAGCTTTTAACCCTTTCAAACATACATAATGGATGCATAAACAAGTCAAAGAATGCATACATAATATTCAAGCAACTAGTGAACATATTCAAGACATTTTCCTTGTCACATAAACTCATACATAACAAATATAAGCTTTCAAGGGCATTGGTCTAACCTCACCCATCTTTCTTGGGACTTTTAGATTTGTCTCACCCACTTTCAAGAGACTTTTGACTAAGCCTCACTTTTCTTGAAACTTTTGGCTTTGTCTCACCCATTTTTAGGAACTTTTGTCTCATCCTTACCATTGCTGAGGGACTTTTGGCTTAACCAAACCCATGCAAGCCATAATGCAATCATAAACACATTTCAAGAAACATAATGGTACCATAACATGTAAGCATAAGCTAGAAACATTTCTTATGGTTCAAACACACATACTCAATGACAAGAAAACAACCAAGCTATGCATGTGAGAAAAGTTAGAGAGCTATCTTGAAGCAAGATTCACACACTTTTTCCTTAGCTATTCCTCTCCTTTTTTGGCCACACACTTGCAATTTGATGGAGCTTGGTTCCTTTGGCCTAAACATATCATGTGATGACCCTAACTTCTAATCATTGTAATTAAGGTTAAATACATGATTAAAAATTATAATCTGGGGTTACAAGACATAACGACTAATTACCTTCAGAAAATACAGGGAAATTTGAACTTTAATGTTATTAGAGTCATCAACCATATAATTACAAGCACTCATGTACATCAGGGAAACAAGCATTCATTTATAAGCCTTTGATTCTATTACCCATTAATTTTAACTCAAAAGAATCTTTTACCAATATTTCTAAGTCATCCCTTGGGGTTACCATATGAAAAACCAAGATTTCTAGGTTAGAATGAAGGTTTAGGACCGTTAGCTGCGGTTAAATGTCCTTGCACCACCACCAATTGCCTTCGGGTTCATCCCTTGTCTTCACAGATTTATCACTGAGGCAAGTTGGACCTTCGCTGTGGCTAACCTACATGGCACCATGGTGAGGAAGCCTCTTGGAACCTACCTCGCTTGCCTCTCTCTATTGGCCATGGCCAATTCCCCCTTTCATCGCGGCTCATTCCTCTTTGGAACGTTTGACAAATTCTCATAAAAGTTCGCCACAACCAATTCCCATTTAGCTGCAGTAAATTATCTTTTGGAAGACTCCCAGTTTTGTTTCTCATATTTCGTCGAGGCTAATTTCACTTTTTGCCATAGGGAATTGCTCTCTAGTACTCTCCTAAAATCTTGTCTCATACTCTTCCCTCTCTATCTAGGGGCTCTCTAGGACTACTCTCCCCCAATTTGTGAAACTCTAATGGTGTTTATCTACTTGATTTACCTAGTTAATCTATCCTTATCTACCTCAAGATTTAAAGTATTAGTTTCTACTCACCAAGCTATCACATATCAGCAAAAATCATAATTTAGTGACAGCAAATGTATTCAGGCCACAAGGTGCATGGGGCCAATGCTTATTGTTCATAGAGGTCAAATCACTTATATGGGTTTGAGATTTAATTGGGATAGAAATTCTATCTAGGCTTAAATTAATAGATCATGAGAAGAGGCTAATGGAGGCCCAATGGATTAGGTGCAGACCCAACCTAATTTAGTGTGATAGAGGCCCAAAATCTACCTTGTATAGACTCTTGTAAGTGGCCCAATAACCCTTGTGCAGACCCACATTCTTAAGCTCTTCAAACTTGGCCCAAACCTAATTAAACTTCAGCAACCCAATGCATAAAAAAAAAAAAACTGACCCAGTAAAATTCTGCAGCTCAACACTTTAAAACTAGCCCAACAAGCTAAAATCTGAAACCCAAATGAAGTTGGACCTTGGAGCAACCCATGACTCATATTTGACCTAACTAAAACCCAACTTAAACCCTAATGCTTCAGCCACTTTCTCATTTGCTAAAACTCAAGAAGCAAAATTCGGAGGTTGAGAAGGAGGCTAGGGTTGGGGGCAAGAATTCTGCATTTTCTCATATTTAGAGCAAGATTCAGCTAAGGTAATAGTTATATATCTTAATCCCCTCATCTTTCTCTTTAATTTGGTATAATTAGTTTTTCATTTGGAGTATTTTCACCCTACCCAAAATCTGAAATGTGGGAATTTGGGGATTTTCTTGGTGAAATTCGTAGGTTGAGGTTAAGGCTGACATTAGGTGAGTTTAAACCCCCTATTAGGTGAGTTTAAACCCCCTATTAGGTGAGTTTAAACCCCCCATTTTGATGCTTTATTTGTTAATTTGAGACCCCCACAGCTGATTTATAAAATGGGTATTCATTTTGTACTAATTTGCCTAGGATTTTGGGTGGAATATTGAGTTTTCTGGTGGAGGACACTTTAATCCGAATTTGAGGCTTGTAGTGGCTGGGTAAGTGATTCTTAGGTAGTCATTAGCATTTTAAATTCTTTGGATACTGATTGTAACTATTAATGATGAATTAGAGTAGTAATTCTATGATGCTATAGTTATAGAAGGATTTCTGCACCATTGGTGACTGTTGCAAGTGTCTACAAGTGAGGTAACTGGGGTTTATATTAATTCCATGTATATATCTAATTTAATTTTATATGTTGTTGTATATGAATGATTTGAAATGTTAAATGAATTGGTTGGCTATCTGTTGAATTGTGATTAGACCTTATGAGTCCATGGTGGAGTTGTGGTGCGGCTGTCACCCATGCATGTGCTTCGATCGAGCATCGGGTTATGATCAAACCTCAGATGCACAGAGCCCCGATTGTGCTCAATAGGGAGTAGGTGCCGTGGACGGGCCTCTCCCGGTTTAATGGCCTTTAACATGTGATAATATGATTGCTAGTATGGGATAGTAATCATGATAGCCTAATTGTTTCATTTGCTGATATGATAGATATGATTCTGATGTTGATTTTGATTCATGCATATATGCTAATTAAACTAGATATATGATAGAATTGCCTTGGTTACTGAGATTTATATCTCACCCTATTTTATGGGATTAACATTTCAGGTGAAGGTTCTTCGGGTAAGGATAAGGGGAAGCAAGTGGATGAAAATCCATGAGCTTCAACATATGGGAGAAGGCTACACTTAGGCTGGCTTATTTAGTAGAGATGAAATTTTGTTATTAGTTTACATAGCATCATCATGTATTCATGTTGCCAAGTGTAGGAGTTTATATTTTGTTTGATTAAAATGTAACCGTTAAGGATTTAAGTCTCATTATAGTTGAATATTAATGTATGAACTTATAGCATCATATATATATAGTTTTGTTAAAATTGTGATATGGATTACCATATGGGAATTGTAGTCATATGATGCCTTGGATGTGGGAATAAGCTATTGATGAATGAAATCTCTATGGAATGTGCATGGGATGTTAATTGTTGTTAATGCATGTGTTCTTGCTGTCATCTATTCATGAATTTGCTGATATGAGCTAGATGGGCAAGTAGGAAATAGCATTTAAGTTTTGCAATGGTAATGGAGGGATTGATGGGGAAATAGGGTAGATAAACACCATTAGAATCATATAGAATAAGGGAAGGTGGACATGGAGTGTTTCTAAGATGAGATTTGGAGTGTAAGGGGCGAAATTTGGATAATATAGTTTTAGGAGGGAGTCTTGCCGTGGCTAAGAAGGCTTTGCCATGGCCAAATGAGAGACAAAGTAGAAACGCGCCGTGACATAACAAATCCTACCGCCGTACAAGGGGAGAAAATTGGCCTGGGGAGTGACAATGGCGAGGAGTGCTGCGACCTGATAAATCTCGCCGCTGCGCAAAGTAAGAAAAATTGCCCAGAAGGGTGACAGAACGAAAACTCACAGCAGTGCGAGTCGAGGAAATAAAATAAGGGTTGGACAGAAGCAAAACTCATCGCGGCACAAATATATTGCGCTGAGGCAAGAATTGTGGGAGTTGAGAGCAATAGTTCCAGAAGGCGTTTCCGCCGTGGCGCCACATAGGTTGGCCGCGGCGAGATTTGTGAAATTTGTCTAGTGATTCTAGAAAGTAACTTGGCTGCGGTGGAAAAGGTATAGGCTACGGCACAAGTCCCCAAACTCCTACCTTTAGCCTAGAAAACCTCAATTTCTTCAACGGTAATGGTAGGAAATGATATAGGAACACTTGCAGGAGGTTATTGTGTATTGAAACTGATGGGCGGTTGAATCATAAACCCCTTATGGTAGTAGGATTTTTTTTATTCAAAATTTGTTTTATTGAGGTGGTATGGTGATGACCCTAACATCAAGGTTCAAATTTTCCCCATATTTTCACAAATTTGATAAATTGTAACCACTCAAACCTTGATCATTAATTATTAATCGTATATTTAACTATAATTACAATGATTAGAAGGTAGGGTTGTCACACCATGAGCTCAGCATCCATACATTCTCACATTGTAGCATACTTTTAGAAATACACATAAGGCTTAGGTTTTATGTTGTAATAAAAGGAGGGAATTAGCTCATGCAGAACGCTATGAAAGAGCAACATTCATCCATATTCCATCGTCATTCCATGTCCAGAGACCCCATACGTCATAGCCATTTTCCTCCACCCATTTTCTTATCCATCTTTATTCCAATGAAGCATTAAATCTCCATCTTGTGGCTAGCTAGGAGGAGGTCCTTGGTTGAAGCTTGAATCAAGAGATTAGCAAAGGAGATTTTAGCTAAGAATTCCTATTTTATTTGCTTTCTTTCTACGCTTTTCCTTTTTCTTGTACATGCTTGGTTAATATGTATTTGATTGAGATTGGTGTAGCTATAATTAATGGCTGGTTAGGAAACCTTTTTGTTAATTAATTGATTGGATTAAATACTGAATTTTTCATTTCTCCTCTAATTTCCCACGTATGCAATTAAGGTGTTCGATGAAATACATGAGTGAAATTATGTGCTTGATTGATTGATTTGAGGATTCCTTAAAGTTTAATTGGTTAATTAAACATCTTAGAGTGATAATTTAGAGGCTAATTGATTAATTAATCAATCAAATTCAAGTGTTCATTGTTCCTAAAGGCAAAAATTAATGATGTAGTGTGGGTTGAGGTTTCAATTCAATATTGTTTTTTTAATTTCTTGAATCTTGGATGGTAATTCAAGATCATTTGCTATGAACACAATTAGGGACTCTTAGACCATAATCAATAACAATTGAATTAGCATAATGATAGTGGATACCAAGGGACGAATCCAAAGCTAGTTTGTAACATTCCTAAAATTAAAAATTTTTAATTATTTAGTATTTTATTTAATGAATTTACTAAGCCTTAATAAAAAGAATTTAAACGAAATAGTTTCGTATATGAGGAGTATAAGTTGAATAGGATCCATAGGAATTTTTGAGATTTTAGGAGGTCCAAGGGGGCCCGGGGCAAAATTGTCATTTGTCACCTGGATGAACTTTGATAATTTTTTCTAGAAGGAAAGGAAGTTCAGAACTAGTCTGATATATATATCAATAGTTAGAAAAATAATGCGTAGAAAATTATAAAATTCATTGTATGAAATTCTGAATTCGTTAGGGCCAGAAAATGGCTTGAAACGATTATAAGCTTATACAAAGATGAACTAAAACCCTAAATCCGTGTAGCTGTCTTAGGAAATTCTATATAGAAAAATCTATTAGGTAGTGGTGACAAAATCCAAAAATATGAAGTTACGGAAAAGATATAAGTGAAAAACAAATAGAGGTGCTTGTCTATCATGTCACTACTAGGGGCAAAACGGTTATTTAGACCCTAAAATAATAAAATATTAGGGGAATAAATAATATTGAAAGATATGGTGGGAGACATTAAACGGGACCCATATAGGGCCAAATAATATTATAATATAGTAGGGAACTTAGAAAATATAGATTAAATAAGATATTATGGAAAACCTAAGAAAATAGTGGCAATTTTGTAAGTCTAACTGAGGAAAAGTTGACGTGGCATCGGGGAGCTGGGAAGGTGCTGATGTGGCGCCATGTAGAAAGGAGAGAGATAATGTGGTGCCATGTGTGAAGAAGAGACTAGAAGTTGGAAGGGAATTCTAGAAGCTGCATAAGCTATGGAGCGATTGCACAGGCTTGTGTAAGCAAATCTTAGAAATCTCACACATTACAAAAAAGTTACGCTAACTTCAGCATGACATTGACACTAACTTAAGCAGCATTAAATGTAATCTTATCTTCACACATTACAAAAAAGTAACTAGGGTCATCAATGGCTAATATTTGTCAATAAAATGTGATACAATCTAAACCGTTGATGCAATCCAATGGCTTAGATTTCTTCACCTTTTCAAGATCAAATCACAACCTTCGATTTAATCCTAAGGCCTACATTTTATCTCTAATTTTAAGGTTAAATCTTGACCATTCATGTAATCTAAAGGCCAAGATCTTCTACCTTGAAGTTAATTAAATCTTAACCATTCATAACTAGTATATATATGAACCGCACACACACTTTCATGCCATTCTCACACACAAAATACACACATCAAATTTGGCCAAGACAAAGAGAAGGAGAAGGAGAAGGAGCTAGACCTAAAGAAGAAGAAAAGGGAGAAGGAAGAAAGAAAGAAAGAAAAGCCACCGGGGAAAATCAAATATCGTGGAGTTAAGGTAACATAGATAGACTTTCTTCTTCTTAGCTTTTCTTCTATTTTTCTCCAAGAATTCTTCTCTTCTCTTTCTCTCTAAATTTCGTCCATGGCATGAGGAGATGGGAAATTTTATTGTTTCCATGAATTCTAGCCAAGACAAGATGGAGAAAAGATGGAGAAATCATATATATGGCTTATGGATTCATGTGATTCAAGAAAATTCCTAATCTTGGCAATTTTTCTACAAATCAAGAAGCTTTGTATTTCAGGATGCCATGGGAGAAATTGAAGAGAAAATAAAGGGGGAAGTGATGGGAGAAAGCCTAAGGAAGAGGAAGATGAATACAACTTTGATTTTCATGAAGAAATTGGCAAGGAACCCTAGATTCTTAACTTGAGAAAATTGTAGAATACATATAAAATCTCTAGATATTGATTAAGGGCTTTTGTTTATCATCCTTGAATATGTATGTGTAGCTATTTGGTAGATACAAATGAAGCAAAATCACATGTCTTCCTTGATGTATAGGTTCGGTCAACACATGTACATATACCTAGGGAAGAGTTTTCTTAAATCCAACTAAATTAGGTTAATCTATATGAAAAATAAGGCCTATGGTCAAATTTTGGTGAATTATGGACCATTGTATAAAAAGTCAATTTTTTTAGAAAAAGTGTTGACCAAGATGTTCTTGAATTTTTCCTGATGTTATTTGACATGTTCTGGATGACTTTTAAGGCCTAAAATATTATACATGCTGCCTGGATTATGCTAATATTTATTTTGTGAATTTTGGAGCCCATTTGGGATACTTGGAAAATTATGCAGCGTTATGTCAAGAATGGAATATGTGATAACATATGTTCTGGAATTACACTATTTGTTGTGTTGATATACTGTCTGATTTCTTGACATGGATAATATGCTATGTATTGCCTGATTATATGAGTATGGGTTATTTGGTAAAGGACTGGCCAATATATAGGGTGGACAGGGGGTGAGCCCTATGTATGTGCCAGAGTTGACCATTGGGTAGCTGCTGTTGTATTGGATGTCTAATCTCAAAGATACTTAAAAATATCTAAAACATTAATTTTTGGACTCCAGTACACAGTCCTGCTACTAGGATTATTTATGCACAGAGTTGTGCAAGGCAGTTTTTTTCCTAAATATACCTATTGCGCCTTAATCAAATGATGGCTTGGATGACATATTATTGTAATATTTTATATGACTTTCCTTGGTTACCCACTGGGGGACGCCTCAGTAAAGGAAGCAGGGGTGAGCCTGCTATGTCATGGCAGTGCAACATGAGCTGAGCTTGAGCCTGCTGAAGCCAGTGTGACACGGTCTAAGTGTTGGGCCTGGCAGTCTCCAAGGCCTAATGGTCAAGAGAGAATAAATATTGTTTGTGATATCTTCTATATTCTATGCATGTAAAAATCTCTTGAATATCTTGCAACTTTGAATATCAATTACATTGAGACAATTCTTGTATTTTATTCATATTCTATCTTTAGATGTAATATGTCTGTTCACTTTGCTATTTCATATTCACGTTAGATATTGCTAACAGGTATATCTCTTCATTTATATTGTTTAATAAATTTACTGTCTTGCCATTATGTTGCTTGTTGTCTGTTAAAAGTACTTGACTCTTCTTCATGGATATTATGTGGTATTAATCCTATCTATATTACTGAGAAAATTATTTCTCAATTTATTGTAGTTTATACTTTTCTTATATGCCGATTTATCAAGTGACCCTAGAACTCCAAGTGGAGTGGATCCAGTTCCCACTCCGAGGATGGGTCTTCGTTATCCATAATATATGCATTATATCATGTGTTGACATTGTTCGTGCTGTACCAGTGTACTTTATGTCCCCAGAGGAGCTAGAGTCCCACATATTCCCAGTGGGTGGAGTTGAACCTCCTGCTCCTTCGTTTGCATGAACAGAGGCCTAGTTGCTAACACTGACCCTTTTGTGAATAAAGGCGACTGACCTTTTTGGTCCTTTTGTTATCTGGAGATTTTCTTTTTGGATAGTCATAGGATAGATTCCTCTTTGATGTGATGTGACTCGTATGACCCCGTTCCCTTACAAAGGAACTCTTAAACTAGTTTGTATGAATTACAATGTATTTCCATCATTTTTATAGTTCGCTACGCCATTAATTAGATTCTATTGTGATAGGATAATCAAAATAGAAAAAGCAATTAAAATTTGATCAGGAATTCCTCAAAGCTTTATAGCTAAAGATGGATATTTAGAGGTGTTACATAGTCACAAGTCCATTATTTGCCTTTAACTCATGCAATTAAGTAGAAATTAGGAACTTTATTTCAATTTCATTTTAGTCAGTTTAATTAGATCAAACCCCTCCTTAAATTAGGTAGTTCTTGGATCCTTTAATACTTAGAAAACCCAATTAAACATTAAATTTCATTTCCAAGGGGGATAACCTAGGTTGTGTCACTAACTATATATTTTCTCAACTTAGTTTTATTTTGAGGTTGCATGACACAACTATCAAAATTTGGCACCGTTGCCTGGGAATTGGCTTCTCACTTGTTTGAAAAGGATTTCTAAGTGTTTTAGCCATGTTTTAACTCTATTTTTGTTTGGTTTTTGTTCTATTTTGGACTTGGATTTTGGATATTTCGGTGTTACATGACAACTATCCTACTTGCTGGAATTTTTGTTTAATGTGCCCAGAAAATTCTCAAACTTTTTTTTCCAAAGTTTTTGGATTTTTTAAGCAAAACTAATGGTGATTCTATTAGGTGCACCATTTTTTGGCCAAATTCCAACGTTTAAGGCACTTTTTCTTTTTTTTAGTATTTTCTCAAATGTTTTAGGATTTTTTTTCAATTTTTCTAGATTTAATTTCTTTATTTGTTTTAGTGCATTTTGTGTGATTATCCTCTGTTTATGAGTGTTTTTTATTCTTAGGTAGTTGCTAGCTTTATTTGAATTTTATTTTCTTGATTTAAAGTTAATTTTAGTTATAGTTTGTTAGTGACTTCTCTTGTGCTTAAATTAACTAAATTTTTCATTTTCTTTGCTTTAAATGGATCCATATTACTTGTCTAATCAAGGTGTCTATGACTCTTGTGCAAATGATAAGATTGTATATAAGATGGATGAAGTTATATCAATATTTCATGGCCTTCTTGAGCGACAAAGACAAGCATAGCAATATCAACAAGTTCAATAGCCATGCTACCAACCTTATTACCATCCATATGAAGGTCACCCCGATTACCACCATCATTATGAGCTATACCACAACTTCCATACGCAAGAGCCAGAATATTATACCTACAACTATCATGAGGAATACATGTAACAAGAGCCTAATTGGGAACTGAGTTGGGAAGAAAGAATGAGGCAACTCTAATGAGAAAATGAACAGTTGCATATTTAAAATCAACAGATGATTGACAACCTTATGAAGGATTCAAGAATTCAAATGAATTAACCAACTGCAAGTGCTACTAAATTGAATGATGAACAATTTAGATGAAAATGTTTAGAGGAGGAAAAGTCCTATTCATTGGGTAATATACTTCCATCTTCTAAGACTTTGCAATTTGTTGGAACTGATTCTAGTATACATGATAGCATAGTAAATACCAATGCACATGATGTTGTTGATCCTGAATTGCTTGATGATGATGATGTAGATGAAGAAATTATTGTTGAATCTCTTGATTTGATTGATTGTGGTAATTCATTGAGCAAAAATGATGCAATTGTTGATGTTCATAAGCCCTTGTGTACTGATGCACTTGGTATTTCTACTCTTAGCTGTGACCATAAAGATGAATTCATTTTTGAGCCAATTGGTGACAATTCTATTAAGTCTAGGGTATTCGATAAGTGTGGGGGTGACTTGGCGTGTAATGACATGACTGATAACATAGTGGATGTAGCATGTAATGATGATATAGATAATACAATTGTTGAACAGCTTGTTGTTGGTGATTCAGACTCTAATTTGTAATGCTTATGTGATGATTTGCATACATGTCCTATATATGTTGAGATTGATGAGTTTCTAAAGTCTGATATGTATGTTGAATCCATGAATTCCTTCGTTTGCACTGAAATTATTGATAAGACTGATTCTACTGATCATACTACTATTGATGAGAATGTGCATAGAGATAGTGCTAATATTGAAAATCTTGCTGATCTTTGTACTCTTGTTGATACTAGTGAGAGACTAGATTTTGTAGTTAATCATTGTATAGAATTTTGTGATCCTACTGATGTCTCTTTGGTTAGGTAAGATATTGTTTCTTTTGCTGAGAGTCCTGAACAGATTCCTGAAGTTATTGAGCTAGTTCCCAACAATCAACAGACTCTCCCAACTGACATAAAACAACTACCAGATACCTTGAAGGATTTCAACTTAAAAGACTATGAGAAGTTGCAATTAAAATTTTCTATTGATCCAGTGACTCTTACTAATGAGAGTCCAGCTGATTTTAGTGGCTTAGATAGATATTTAGAGAGTCAAAAGTTTTTGATTTTAAATTTTCTTTCTTTAGTTTTGAATGTCCTAATTTTGATTTTTCTTCTTTTCTTGCTCCTGAACATGCTAAATTTGACTTTCCAAGACTGCTGATGGTTGAGGAAGTCCATGAATCAATACTAAATGATCAATCAAAATGCTTTAAAGTAGTGAGACTTAAATTTGTTGCATTCAAAAGGAATAAAACTGTTTTGATTTTGGTTTTTGATACTTATGATTAGTTGGTCTCTGATAGAGTTCTTTTTATTTTAGGATTTAGTTATCTTTCCTTTTCTGCATTATTGTTTGTTTTGTTTCTATTTTGTAAGTCATAAAAAGTTGCTAACTAGCTACATGGGAATCTAAGCTACCCTTGACAATCTTCATCCTCATTTTCAACTTCATCTAGTTATATACTTTCCTTCCACTCTTTGTTATATTGTGCTGTTTATTTGTTGATTGGATTTTGTACTAGCATTGAGGACAACACAATATTTAAGTGTGGGGGGTAGAGCCATTCCATTTTATCTTCCATCTTTTCTTTGTATTCCATCTTCTCTTTATTTTGTTTAAAAAAACCTAAAAATTTTTGAAAAAAATTTGGAAAAATAGTGTGATTTTTTTAATTTTTTGTGAACTTTGCAAGTTGAGATGATCATAACTTGGATTCACTTTGGCATGATAAGTGATGGATCTTGTGTCTTGATTCAAGTGAAGTGGCAATGAATTTGATTTCAACGAATTATTTGATAGCCATTAGCTAGTGAGAATGAGTCATATTTGTTTATTTCTAATGTGTATTCACCTATATTTGCTTTCACTCTAGAACTTGTCTTGATTCTTTGTTAAGACCACATTTGCATTTGCATGCATGAAAATGATAAAGCATTCCTTTCTATTGTAGCTAGTGAACCAAATAGCCAACCTTTAAATGCATTTTATCCATTGTTTAGCCATTTTGAACTTTGATTTTCTTTTCTTGTTAAACCCATAGCCAAAATTTATTTAAGGGGCCACTTTATTTTAAGATGCCTTAGGGATTTCAAAGAGCATTACCTCTAATTAGGATGAGAGAATGTGTGCTTTCCATCCATTTAGGCCATTGTTATTCAAAGTTAAGGAAAATGTTCAAAGTCAAAGAAAAAAAGAGAAACAAAAGAAAAAAAAAAGAAAAAAAAGAAAAAAGAAAAAAGAGAAAGCAAAAGAATGAAAATCAAAAGAAAGAAGTGTTTTAAGTTGAGTTGAAGTTACTTATGCTAGTTGGAAATAAGGCCTTGAATGCACATTCTTCCCTATCCTAGGTTTCCATTGATTGCTCTTGAGGTTCTAAGGTATCCATTTGTTTGTCTTTTTTTGTGTATCCATTTGTTTTTTTCCTAGCCCCATTACAACCCTAAATAAAGTCCTTTGATTGGTGTATTGCATTTAGCATGGTGGTGGAGATTTAGAAGTTAGACAAGCCTATGGAAGTGAATTTTGATAGGTGGAACTTGAGTGATCTACATTCCCTTAAACATTGGAAAGTTGAGAGTAAACACTAACCCATGTGAGAGGCTATACATTTCAATTCATTCTTTTCAAATGAAATTGCCATGGAACTTGATTTCTTGATGCAAGTGAAGTTAGTTTTGATTGTTGAAGTGTTGAAAAGCTTTGATCATTCCTTAGCTTGTGACTTTTATGCTTTCTTTTTCATTTTCTTTTTCCACTTACCATTCTATTAGCTTTTCCTTAGATTTTGAGCTTTGCCCAGGAGTGCAAAGGTTTAAGTGTGGGGGAATTTGATGAAGGCTATTTTTATATATTTTAATTCTCCTAACTTAGGCATTTTAATGATCAAATATGGCTTTAGGGATTTAATTAGGTGGATAATTGATTTTAGTAGCCATTTTTGCATTTTAGGAATTAAATTGCAAAATGATTAATTTTAATGCATAAATTTATCTCAAATGATTTTGTGAATATTCCTATTTGATTTTTTCCACTATTTTGTGTAGATTTTTAATGGGTAAATGGAATTGAAAGGAGGAAATTTATTTGGAGAAGAATTGAAGATTGAATCGAGGTGGAATTTTTTGAAAATGAAATTTATAAAAAAAAGGGAGAAGAAATAGGCTGAAATGGACTTTAAGGGGACTTTGAATTGGATGCATGAAGAGCACTTGATCATAAAACAATGCATTCACAAGCTGCTACACAAGGATATACACACAAATTGGAAGTAAAAGCTATGGGGATGAAATGAATCATATAAGAAGGAAGCTGCACATGTATGTAAGGAAAGAGTGAAGAAAGCAATGGATTAGGCAAATAGAGGTGTAAAATGTAGCAAATGAGCAAAGCATGAGCAAAAACCACATGAATAGTAATCAGATGAAGCATGGAAGAGGAAGCACGTGATTAAGTAGCCACGGGCAGAAGCTACATGAGGAGCTTGAGCTGCATGAAGCAAGGAGAAGAAAGCTTGGGTTTTACATGGAAAGAGAAGAGAGGGGAGTTGAGTTAAATGAAGAAGCATGAGGGAGAAATAGGGAAGGAGGAACAAACTCATGAAGAGAACACACACAAAGCTCACATGAACAAGAAATGAAGAAGCTTCACGATGACAGCCAACAGGTTGCCATGAGCTCAGCCTCCATACATTCTCACGTTGTAGCACACTTCCAGAAACACACATGAGGCTTAGGTTTTATGTTGTAATAAAAGGAGGGAATTAGCTCTTGCAGAACGCTATGAAAGAGCAGCCATTCATCCATATTCCATTGTCATTCTACATCCAGAGGCTCCATACGCCATAGCCTTTTTACTCCACCAATTTTCTTATCCATCTCTATTCCAATGAAGCATTAAATCTCCATCTTGTGGCTAACTAAGAGGAGGTCCTTGGTTGAAGCTTGAATCAAGAGATTAGCAAGGGAGATTTTGGCTAAGAATTCCTATTTTATTTGCTTTCTTTCTATACTTTTTCATTTTTCTTGTACATGCTTAGTTAAGATGTATTTGATTGGGATTGGTGTAGTTGTAATTAGTGGCTGGTTAGACACTAATTAGGAAACCTTTTTGTTGATTAATTAATTAGATTAAATACTGAATTTTTCATTTCTCCTCTAATTTCTCATGTATGCAATCAAGGTGTTCGATGAAATGCATGAGTGAAATTGTATGCTTGATTAATTGATTTGAGGATTTCTTAGAGTTTAATTAGTTAATTAAACATCTCTAGGGTGATAATTTAGAGGCTAATTGATCAATTAATCAATTAAATTCAAGTGTTCATTGTTCCTAAAGGCAATAATTAATGATGTAGTGTGGGATTGAGGTTTCCATTTAATATTGTTTTGTTAATTTCTTGAATCTTGGATGGTAATTCAAGATCATTTGCTATGAATACAATTAGGGACTCTTAGACCAGAATCAATGACAATTGAATTAGCATAATAAGAGTGGATACCAAAGGACGAATCCAAAGCTAGTCATAAGTCCATTATTTGCCTTTAACTCATGCAATTAGGTAGAAATTAGGAACTTTATTTCAATTTCATTTTAGTTAGTTTAATTAGATCAAACCCCCCCTTAAATTAGGTAGTTCTAGGATCCTTTAACATTTAGAAAACCCAATTAAATATTGAATTCTATTTTCAAGGGAGATGACCTAGGTTGTGCCACTAACTATATATTTTCTCAGCCTAGTTTTATTTTGAGGTTGTGCGACACAACCGTCAAGGTCCCTAAGAGCACTCTGCCGCAGCATGGAAAACCCAAGCTACAGTGCAAGGTGTGAAATTTTAGTTTTGAGCTCTAGTAGTCACTTATGCCACGACACGAATACATCAAGTCATGGTGGGACTCCTCAAAGTTGCTTTTTATGGTCCAGTAACCAACTTAGCCATAGTAGAAAAGGTCCAAGTCATAACAAAGGTTCCCAAACTCCTATTTTTTGACTTAGAAACCTTGAAATTTACAATGATAATGTTATGTAATGACCTAGGAATATTTATAAGAGGTTTTGTGAGTTGAAATCAGTAGTATGATGAATCAAAAGTCTTAAATGATAACTATGATCACTTGTGGATCTTATTAGTTGTGGTTGTTTAGCTAATGACCCTAATGATATCAAGGTTAAAAATTTCCCCACTTTTTCCTATTTTAATTAATCATAATGACTTTAGACATTGATTTGTGATTACTAATCATATTATTAAGCCTAATCACAGTAATTAAGAATTAGGGTTGTCACACATATCACACTCCACAGCTCACATAATCACATACTCACTCACTTTTCATTCATGGGCTGCCACTAGAAATACACACACACAAGCATGAATTAAGGATTAAAAGACTCATATGGACCCCACATTCAGTCACATTCCCAGATCACAATACTTTTCACACATCCATACGCCATACATTCATATATTCATACATGAAGCATCATTTTCCATGATGCACTTTCGCACATGAAGCTTGCATGGCCTTCCATTCACTTACTCACATTCATGCACTCATCCATGTTTCACACACTCTTTCCATTTGCACGAACCCAGCACATGTAGCATCCACTCATGCATGGTGACACACAACAAAAAAAGCATGGTTTCCTTTCCAGCCATGTCTTCATGCATGTAGAATCCTTCCCCTCACTTAAGCACATTCCACATAGCATGCGTCCACTTCATAGGTCTCACACATTCCAACATCATAAGAAGCAGCTCTAGGTTCTCCATTTACAGGACACTTAGACATTCACACTTCATGCAGGAGGTATGTCCACTTCATACAATCACAATCCATGGCATTCACACAAATGAGTGAGGAGGCAGAAACGTGAACATGAAGGATGAGCGAGGATTCATCTACACAAGGAGAAGAAGGTCACGTGAAGGAAAGAGCTGTTGTTCACACATTTATACTACATATATAGGTCTAGGACATGATGCAATGAAGGAGTAGCACCTCACATCATTCATCCACTCACACACAAGAGCAATGCAAAGCATGGGTTTTAGACATGTTACATGTAGTTCACTCCACTATTCATTCACGTTTCACACTCACATGCATGGAGCTTATGTGTGCACACTTGTATATACCATACATGCATACTATTTACACGTCCAGCTCTTCCCCACAGGAAAGCACTCCATGATACATGCACGTAGCTTTGTCCCTGTATTCTCCATTCATCCACATAGTAGCACGTTGGGTAGAGAGGCTCAGGTTCTATTTTAATGCACCAATCACATATAGGTAAGGATGAGATACAAGTTCATGAAGCATGCATCAATTTTATGTGGCAAGGGATCCACTTCATGTAACACCATAGATTTTTAGCTTATCTTATGTTATTTCCATGTCTCATATCATGTATTTCATGAAGAAGCAAGGAAAAATAGTATGAAATAATGAGTTTTCTTGCGTTGCACTATGCATAAATTTTTCTTTTGGAGTCCCGTAGGTTATATGGACTCATGTATCACATTCTCATATTTCATTACATAGATACAACTCAATTCCATCACCAAAAGTGGCCTACAACTTGTGCAAGGCAAGGGAATATATGAAATTCATGGTTTCCATTTTGGCTAGAATTTCCCCACTTCTGTCACAAACTTTGGAAAAGCATAATAAATTTAAAAAAATCAAAATCATGCATTCTTTGCCATTATGGAAAGCTACACATGTCTAATTTATATAAAAATATAACTAGGACATGACACATCACACAGAGGATGTTTGACATTTGAAAAGGAGTAGAGGTCAGATTGGCTACTAGTACTGATATAGCTTTCTGCTGTGAACTTCAAAAATGTCCAATTAATTCTACAAAAATCCAATTCATGCAAATGATACCAATCTAGAAATATACATATGTTAGCTAGAGGGAAAAAATAATTCTAGACCAGGTCAGGCATGTCCATGTATTAAAAACCAATCAAATAGTAACCAAGGTTAGTCTTAATGACTAGTTCTAGACAAAAATTTCAAAAATCTCCCTCTATAAACATCCAAATGGGTTGCTTCTAGTTGAAACCAGTTACTAGGAATGCCTAGTTTCTCCCTATAAAATTTTGTAGCAATTGCACATCATTTACCCCCTGAGTGATCGAATTCATTTTCGGAATAGTATGAACAGTACCCTTGACCAAAATCAGAAAATTTTTCAACTTTGAAAATTTATCAAATATTCCATAGACCTCTAAAAATTTTGCACTTTAGCTTTCCAAAAAGATTTGAACAAACTCTAAATATATGCCAAACCTCAAATCAAGAAGAGTTCATTTGGATAAAAAGTGGTATAGGTTTTCAATATGGTAAATTTTTGCTCCATGTAAGATACCAAAGTGTCCAAATGACTTCCCTTGATATTTGGCACCTTTTGGGCAAGTTTAAAAGCATGAATATAACTTATATGAACAGCCCCAATGGTCCCAAACCTCATACATCTCAATTTGGCCATTCCACTTCCTTTTATACATACTTTTCCATAATACTAGTTTGCCATTACATGTCCAATTTACATTCTAGTGTTCACATAACATAATTTCTCATTTATACATAACATATTAACATAATTACACATACTCATATGATTACATAACAATTTCATCAAGGGATTATATCATATGCCATGTGTATGGCTAAAAAGGAAGCAAAACTAGGTATATTCATATACTTTAATGGCAATCTTCTTCTTCTAAGCTTGGTGGTGGCCTCCATTATCTTGCTTAATTATTCCACCTAGCATGTTAAGACATTGGAGAGGAGGGAATGAGATTCAAAGAATCACAATAGCTTATCTCCTATTCAATCACACATAAAGTATGCAAAACAAGTCTAACAAATGCATGCGTGAGCATCATGGAGTGTGCAAACATTCAAGATGCATTCTTAGCATTTGAATAAGTCATACATGGCATACATAGGCTTGCCAAGTAAGTGGATTAGCCTCATCCATTCACTTGTGGATTTTGGACTTGTCTCACCTATTTCTTTAAGAGGTTTTTGACTCAACCATACTCTTGGGAGTCAACCTTACTTTTAGGAGATTCTTTACTTTGTCTCAACCAATTCTAAGGGTTCTTGGCTCATCTTCACTATGGCTAAAGGTTTTTGGCTTCACCTCACTCAAGCAAACCCAAGCAAACATCATAAACAACATTTAGGAACATAATGCATCATCATGGTACCATGGAATAAGAGCTCATGCTAAAACATGTTTCATAGCTTTAAAATATACACACACACATTTAAGGACAAGTCAAGCATACATTCATGCATAAGAGAAGGTGGAGAGAGTTACCTTGCTTGCATTTACACACTTTTTCCTTGAGTCTTGAATCCTCTCCCTTGACCTCACACACCCAAGAATGTGGAGATCACTTCTCTTGACCTATACACATTATATGGAAGCTAATTATACTCTTGAATCACATTCTAAGGCCACACAATCATTATAAAAGTTAGGTGACTCATAAAGCTCTTTTATGGTTTCATAATGCACTTAATGAAGTAACCTTAAGAAAACATCATCTTGGCTCCATTCTATCTATTCATTTATGATTCTTGACTTCATTTAAACCTCTTGGAGTCATCCACATAATCCATTCAAGGAGTCTAGCTAGGTGTTGCTTTTTTAAGCCATAATATGGAACACATAAAGCCATCTTACTTTCTATGGCTTCTAAAATCTTTCCAAGGTTTCCTCTCACATTCTCCTATCACACATGATGTAAAACTAAACTTAGAAGGAATTAAAACACTCTCTAGGTGCATGGACTCTCCTTGGCTGAAGCTATACTTTTATAAGGCACTAATGGAGTTTCCTTGCTTCCTTTGATGAGAGAAACATATAGGAAGCTCTCTTGGTATCTTAGGAACTCATATGAACACTTAAACATCATAAAATATGGTTAGGGTTTATGATAGAGTTCAAGGTGCAATCAAAACCCTAACTTTTCTATCTTGCAAATTCATGGTTTTTACTTGGATTTCTTTGCATATTCTTACTCTCCTCCCTTAAATTCATAGAATTCACCCTTGACACTCCTCAAAATTCCAACCCTCCTATGGCTTCTTGAGTGGGGAAAAATATGGAGAGAAGAGGAGCAAGGGGTAGCAACCATGGAAGAAGAAATTACCTTATTTTTCCTTATTTTCTCACTTGAATCTTGTCTTTTTTGGCTTCCTCTCTTCAAATCCGAATTTTTCCCTTAATTTCTCCCTTAAAACAGATTCATATACTTCAATATAATCACAAGAAAGAAAGGGAAATGAAGAAGAAGAGGTTTGTAAGGGAAAGAGCATGAAAAACTACCAAAATTCTATACCTTTTAGCTTTGATTTTAACTCCTCTTCCTCTTCCTCTTGTGTGCCATCCTCTTAGGGTTTTCCCTCTGGTTTAGGGTAGAAACATAATGGGCTAAATGAATGAGGAGGTGGGGCGCCACTTATATATAGGTGGGAGGAAGAAAGACTTTTCAAAAATTTTCATTTTGCCCTTCATTCTGGACATTTTCATTTTTAACTTGTTTTAGCTCCTTTTTAAGAACCATCTTTTCCAAGTTCCCAATTTAGTAAAATGCCTTTAGAATCACTCAAATTGGAGCTAAAACCTTCCCGAACAAATCAATCAAAGTTCAGGTCAACCGACGTTGAAAACATCCGCCGGAGGCGTTTTAAACTGTCATAGGGCTTTTCATGGTTTTAAGGGCCTCTAAGAACCCCGGAGAACTCAAAACTTTCATTTAAAAAGCCCTCCTGTGTGAATTCTAAAATTTTCTCAAAATGACGAAAATGCCCTTATGTTTTGTCAACCTTTTGTCACAATTCGTTTCTTCATTCTAACTTCATTTTTCTTTCCGTCTAAGCCTGGGATTCTCATTTTTAGGAGTCTAAAATGCTTCACAAATTTTTTGAGACCTTAAATAAGTCATTTTAGGGGACTTACTTTTGTATCCAGTGAATTTTGTTCGTTTACGGAGAAACCGTAGGTTACGTTTCTCATGTTTTCTCTTGTTTTTAGAAAACTGGATGTTACAGTTTATACTATCACAATCCATGACATTCACATAAATGAGTGAAGAGGCAGAAACATAAACATGAAGCATGAGCGAGGATTCATCTACACGAGGGGAAGAAGGTCATATGAAGAAAGGAGCTGTTGTCTACACATTCATACTACATACACGAGTCCAGGATGTGATGCAATGAAAGAACAGAACCTCATGTCATTCATCCACTCACACACAAGAGCAATGCAAGGCATGGGTTTTAGACATGTTACACGCATCTCACTCCACTATCATTTAAGTTTCACACTCACATGCATGGAGCTTACATGTGCATACTTGTATATACCACATGCATATATCATTTACATGTCTAGCTCTTTCTTATATGAAAGCACTCCATGATACATGAATGTAGTTTCGTCCTTGCATTCTCCATTCATCCATGTAGTAGCATGCTAGGTAGAGAGGCTCAAGTTTTGTTTTGATGCACCAATCATGTCTAGGTAAGGATGAGATACAGGTTCACGAAGCATGCATCAGTTCTATATAGCAAGGGATTCACATATGCAAGGTTGGTTCACATGATTAAAAGAGGCACATGATGAAAGAAAAAAAAAGAGGCATGAGTAGCATCGCGTGAGAAGTGAAGAGAAGAAGAAGCGCGAGCAAGAGAAGAATATGGGACAAAAATGTGATTTAAGTAATAGGTGCTTCTTATGGGAAAAAAGAGGAAGACGTCATGTGAAAGAAGGAGAGGGATTTTTAGTCTATAGGAGGTGGAATTTTCTTTTGGGTTTGTAAGCTCCAGGGGATGAGACGTGATTGATCTTCATTTTCTTCCATCAAGCTCCATGGTCGTGGGTTCTTCCTTCCATTTTCCTTTATCCATCTCCTCATAGGAAGCTTAAATTTACTTGGGTAACTAACTAAGAATGTGACTTCCATGGATGAAGATTTAAGCTCCAAGATGCATCCCCAATTTTGCTAAATTCTCTTCTCCCTATCCTTTACTTTTAGCATTAATTTCCTTGTTTTATTTGGCTAGGTGTAGCTTGTAAAATGGAGATTTTGGTGGTTGAATATATAGGATTAAATTGCTCTATAATTTTGATTGTAATTTCACACTTGGAACTTGTTGTGAAGCCTAAGTGTTTGTAAAAATTTCATAGTTAATGGCTAACTAATTTGCTAGTTAATTCTTCTTGTTCTTAGGCTATTGAGCGCAATAGTCATTGTATTAAGTGGCTGGACTTTTGTGTGATGTTTGTACTTGAGGAAACCTTTAATCTAATTGGTTGATTAGCATCTTTAAACAAATTGTTCAATGAATTTGATGGGAATTTGGTACTATTTTGGTGTTCTTGTTCCTAACTCAAGTTGTTAGTTTTTCATGGTCTTTGTGGTTGCAAATTCCTTGATCATTGGTAATTTGAATTTTGGATGGTAATTCGAGAATCTTTATAAAGAATACACTAAGAAGTAAGAATTTAAGTCCAAGTTTTAGTATATTAAAAGGGAGGATAATTGAATTCTAAGAAATCCATTCAAAAGCTAGTTACCACTCTGCCTAATTATGCCATCACTTAATTTTAAGTTTTTTAATTTTTGTTATTTTTTAATTCATTTAAAATTTAGTCAATAAAAATCCCCCTAAACACCTCTGATTTAATGACATTAAGAGAACTTTTTTATAGATAATTAAAAGCAAAATTCCTTGGGATATGACCTAGGTTGTATCACTAGCTACAAATCTTTAATCAACCTAGTTATTTGAGGTTGCTCAACACAATTGTCAACAATCAAGTAGCCAACTAATCATTTAGCATAGAAAAATATGGTTATATGCAACAAATTTCATATTACAATCTCCATATACATGGAATTAGAAATCTTCGATTACCTCAATTAGTTGCGTTAGTTTCACAGAAGCTAAGATTAAATTCCAACACTTTATAAGTGCTAAATTATCAAAACCAAATTCTTAATTATCATCCATTATAAAAATCAACTACTCATTTCTAACATCAATAACTACTCAAGAATCACTTACCTAGTTTCCAATAAATTTCAAATTTGGACTTGAGCCTTCCAACACCAGAAATCAAATGTCCCACTCCAAATCCTTAGTATTTTCATACATTAATAGAACCTAACATGAAAATTAGTCATTGGGACCAATTTCTAACATGAAACATACTAAAATGAAAAGAAAATACTTACCCAATGGTTCTTCTAGCATTAACTGAAAGAAACGTACTGTACACGCAGCAAAAATTTTAATTCGTTTCCTCCCATGGATCCATCGACTTGATTAAACCGAGTATAAGATAAAATATTACCTTTGCAATGCGCTTTGTCCTTTCGGATCTCTGGAACTGACGTCTATACGCAGCCCCCTCTATCGGTATCCATACGAACGTTTGGCAATTTGAAAGGTGTGCTAGCACCGTCGTTCACCACGTCCATATGCGAATCAACGAGAAGACGATCTTCGCTCTCTAGGCGTCTGTACACTTTCTCTCTCTAGGTGTACGGCCGTGCTCTCTCTCTCTAGGGTGATGGCTTAGGGTTTTAGAAAGCTGACTCTTTTGTGTATCTAAGCCCTAGCCTACCTCTCTTTTTATGGAGGTATATTTAGATTAAATTCATTAATTTAAATACATTATTTCAATTAATCCAAATTAATCTTAAACAAATTAGTTGAAATTCAAATTTATCTCATAAATTCAATTTTAATTAATTCATTTATAAATAAATATATATATTGAAATATATAATATAATATATATATTCATATCAAATATAAATATATATATTTTGAATTTTTGTATATATATATATGAAATATATATAAATATCAAATAATATATATATATACTTATATTTTGAATTAATTACATATATATATCATATATATATAATTATCTCACCCTAATTAAGAGTAACATTCATCGAATCTAGACATAATTCTAGGTTCAATGAATTTGGACATTCTTGTTCAATTTGATTTGTTCTTGTATGCGACCTTATATGCCTATATGATATTGGCAGTGGGCTAACAACATTATTGCACCCATAAGTCACCAGTGGCCTCTAGCAAGACATAGTGTCCACCTAAATCACATAGGGTTTGGTGATCTAATATAGCCTATCGTATCCTATCGAATCACCTTGTCACATCCCTTTTATCACACGATATCTTGATCGAGCATGAGGCATGGAAATGTCATCCTTATCTTACTCGATCATTAGTTTCTCGATTTATGTGTAGACCGACAGAATGAATTGAAAACCCTTCTATCCAAGCATGGCCATGCATTTCTCAGTCTCATTCATCGAGGGGCCCTGAGATATCTCTCTATTAACTAGAGGGATAAATTTCATCTAGACCACTCATCATCCTCTACATAAAGTCCACTATACCCGACCATAGCCTTTATGATCACCTGGTCAAAGGTAACTTTTGACAATGCCAAAGCATAGTGTCCTTCATGTTGGAATCTATGATGATCTCAGGTATGAGAGATTAGTGACACGGTTATATATGAGGTACACTTATGACCTAATCCATGAAGCTACCTCATGATGGGTTGATCCAATGCCTTATTCCCAACAGGCGCTTATGATTTTGATTTGTATCTCCATACATGATTAACACATAACCATCAATCAAAATCATACTTATCTTAATTCATCATCGTTCCCACAATGATGATCGACCAGAGAGATTTAAGATAACTAATATAATTTATCCAAGAATATAATTATTATAGAAACATACAAATATAATAATTGTAACAGAAAAACTCTTATTCTTAATGAAGCACAATGTTTACAAATGATTGGTCTAGGGCACAATCTCCAACATTAACCTCCAAAAATCATGCAAGAAACTACAAAACAATTATTTTCAAATTTGGGAAGGTGAAAATTCTCTAAACAAAAAATCAATCAGACCAAAATAGAGAGAAAGATGAGAAGGTCATCTTTTATATTACTTACCTTGGCTAAATCTGTAATATCTAATTCTCTGAAAATAACAGAAAATGCAAGAGACGTAACATATGGTTCCTCTATAAACACACGAAATTCACCATATATAAAAGGAAGCCCTCTAGATGGAATGAATTGAGGTCCAATAAAATCATAATAATATTCTAGACCTCAAATAATGGTGATTCAAGGGTAGAGGTACCTTAAAACCGAAGCCAAAATAACTAGATGAATTTTAATGAAAATGCAACAAAACGTAATAGTATTTTTCGTAATTTCAGGCAATTTTTAGAATACTCACAGGATGGCTTTTTAAATGGAAAGTCTTAGGACAGTTAAAGCTCCTCTGGTAGATGTTTTCCAATTGCGGTAAGCTCAAACTTTGACTGATTCATTCGGGAAGGTTTTAGCTCCAAATTGAGTGATTCTAAAGGCATTTTATTAAATTAGGAACCTAAATTTTATGATGGAAAGGATGGTTTTCAAAAAAGAGCTAAAATGAAGCTAAAACGAAAGTGCCATGACAAAAGGGCAAAATTGGAATTTTTTGAAAAAGTAGCTTCTTGAACTCTCTATAAACTTCATGCCACATCTCCTCCTCATTTCACTAACTTACTTCTGCCCAAAAACAAAGAGGAAGATCAGCTCTCTTAGGCACACCAAGGAGGAGAGAAAAGGAGAAGAAAAAGCAAGACAAAGGTATGGATTTCTTGGTTTCTCTTCAGCAAATTCATCCTCCTCCATTTTCCCTTCTTCCCCATGGAATTTTTGATGTATTTGGGACTATTTTGAGGTCAGACCAAGGAGGAAAATTTCGTGTTTGGAGAGGAGAAGCTAAGCAAGGGAAGAATTATCCAAGAAACCAAGGAAAACAACGTAAAATCTCATCTCCATGGTAGCTCCTCCTTGTTCCTCCTTCTTGCATGTTTAGCCAGCCTAGGGAGATCCAAGAGGGCTTGGATTTTGGGTAGAACTAAGGGTGGATCCTAGAAAATTAGGTGTGGATAATGAGAATATGCAAAGAAAATTAACAAACAACCATTAGTTTTCAAGATAACATCATTAGGGATTCAAGTGCTCAATGAAAAATTTGATTTGATACAATAATTCTTAGGCCTAAATGAGTGTTTGGATAAAGTCCTAAGATCCCTAGAAGGCTCCTCATATGCATCTTCCATCAAGAAAACAAAGAAAACTCACTTGGTGTCCATATGAAGCATAGCCACGGTGTAACAAACGTAATTTATAAAAAATAATGAAATGAGTCGTATAAAAGTAAGTCTTCTAAAATGAGCTAGATAATGCCCTGCAAAATTTGGGTAGAGTCCTAGACTCCTAAAAATGATAATTCCAAGCTTAGATGAAAAGAAAAATAGAGCTAGGATAGTGAAACAAATTGTGATAAAAACTAACGAAATGTAATGGCATTTTCATAAATAAGTGTAACTTTTGAAAAAACATATAAGAGGGCTTTTCAAATGAAAAATTTGAGTTGCTCAGGATTCTTAGAGGCTCTAAAAATCATGGGAAGTCCCGGGACTAGTAAAGCCCCTCTGGTGTACGTTTTCCAATGACGATGAGCCTGAACTTTAACGGATTCATTTGGGAAGTTTTAGCTTCAAATTGAATGATTCCAAAGGTATTTTATTAAATTGGGAACTTAAATTTTATAATAGAAAAGATGATTCTCAAAAAGGATCTAAAACAAAGTCGAAACAAAATTGCCATTACGGAAGGATGAAATTGAAATTTTGGAAAAAGTGAGTTTCTTGAATGTTCCATAAGCTTCTTGTCTCTTCTCCCTCTCATATAACACGACCCTATCTGCCTAAAATACAGAAAAAAGAAGCTCTCTCTTAGGTGCACAAGAGACGAAGAGAAAGGAGGAAGAAAGCCAAGGAAAGGTAACCAATTTCAAGGAATTTCATACTTCTTCTTTCGATTATGTTCTCCTTCCTTCAAGCTTTCTTTCCATGGTTTTACTAAGTGGTTTTGGTTCTATTTTGAGTCCAAAACAAGGGGGATAATTTAAAATTCTTGAGGAGAAGAAAATCAAGGAGAAAGGCTCTTAAAAGCAAGCTTGAATTCAAGGTAATTTCTTGTTTTGGTTGCTTTTTTCTCTTCTCCTTCCTTGTGTGTATTTTGGCCTAAACCAGAACCATATGGGGGAAGGATTTTTTGTCTAAAAATAAGAGAGGAACTAGGGTTTTAGACTATAAGGAAGAGGAATATGGCAAGAAATTGCAAGAAAAACCTAAAAATAAGATAGAAAAGTGTAGCCTTCTTTAGGGTTTTAGAAAATCTGATTTTGTGTAAGTATTTCCTTGGCTATTTGAATGTTCTCTTGAGCTCCTAAGACTCTTAGAAAGCCTCCCAAGTGGCTCTCCCATCAAGGAAAAATCAAGAACTCCATGAACCTTCCTTGGTGTGCATGTCTTGGCCAAGTTAGGATAATTAAGTTAGGGAGTGTTTTAATTTGTTCTAGCATTGGTTTGGGACTTTATATGATGTTAGAAGTTGGGAGAAACCATTGGGAAAAAATTAGGAGCCGTGGATTGGGAGATGGGACAATGGTATCCATAATAGTGCTTTTATGAAGCAACTTGATTCTAAGCTTGTGTAAACAATTGTGTGAGGGCTCCAAGGACTTTGAATAAGGCCAAGAGGCCTAGAAATGGAAAGAGATGGGTGCCTAGAGTTTAAATTGTGAAGGTTGCTTCAATAGGCCAATTATGGAACCAAGTATGTGTTCAAGAATGAGTTTAATGTCTTGGCTTGCTTAAAGTATGTAATTGTGTGTTGTTTATGGTGTTTAGGCCAAGAAAACACCAACCCACCTAGGTGCACTTGTGAGGTTGAAAAGAGGGAAGAATAAGACAAAATAAGCTTGCACAAATTCAAGGTAGCTCTCCACCTCATTCTCTTTGCATTCTTGTGTGCATATGTATATCTTTGTGTGCTTATGTGTGCTCTTATGATTTGAGAACATGCCACTTGATGTCTTGAGATTACATTGGTACCAATGTATTGCCTTGAATATCACTGATTGTGGAAATAGCTCATAAGGATGAGGTGATGCCAAAAGTCTCTTAATGAAGGTGAGTAGATGCCAAAAGTCTCTTGGAAGGGTGATGCCAAGTCAAAAGTCCCTAGGGCAAGGGTGAGGCAAATCCAAAAGTCTTAGAAATGGGGTGAGGCAAAACCAAAAGTCCCTAGAACATGTTCTTGGCTTGAATGTGAATAAGTGGCATGGAAATTGTGACCTTGCATACTTTATGGTTGTTAAACCTTCCATATATATGCTTTGATGTGTATATGCCATGAATGTGTGTGTGAATGGGTGTGTGAGCTATTGAGATTCTATGAATCTCACCCCCTTCCCTTTCTCATCTTAAAATGTCTAGGTAGCACACAAGAAGGGAGAAATGCAAGCCAAGGGCCTTGAAAGGCCATATTTGAACCATTATGTAGCTTGCTTTGTAATTGAATGGCAAAGTGATTATGTATATGTTATTTTTGAGATGTAAGACCATGAACAATTGTAATATGATGTATAAATCCTGTATGGACCATATGTGGCATGAAATCAATGCAAATGTGAGATTTAACTTCTAGAATGGCTTATGTATATAGTGTATTCTTGGGCATGGAATAGTCAAATTGAGATGCATGAGGTTTGGAACCACTTGGACAGTTCCTACAAGTTATATTCATGCTTTTAAACTTGCCCAAAAGGTGCCAAACCATTGGAGAAGCCATTTGGACAAACTTGACACCTTATGAAAGCTAAAATTGACCATTTTGTGAGGCTATGTCACTTTCTATCCAAATGAGCTCTTCTTGATCTAAAATTAGACATGCCTCTAGATCTTGTTGAGAGACTTTTGAGAAGCAAAAGTGGGTATTATTTAGAGGTCTATAAAATATTTGGTGAATTTTTTGAAGTTAGTAATTTTTTAATTTTTGATCAGTGCACTGTTCATCTGGTCTGAAATTTGTTCTCTATCATTCATGGTGTAATATCCGGTCCTCTAGAAACAAGAGAAAATGTGAGAAATGTAATGTATGGTTTCTCCATAAACGAACAAAATTTGCCAGATACAAAAGGAAGTCTCCCAAAATGAGATAGTTAAGGTCCCAAACAATTTGGGAAGTGTTCTTGACTCCTAAAAATGAGAATTTCAGGTTCAAATGGAAAGAAAAATAGAGCTAAAATGAAGAAACAATTTCTTACGAGAAGCTTACAAAATATAATGGTATTTTTGTAATTTTGAGCAAAATTTAGAATTCACATAGGAGGGCTTTTTAAATGAAAGTTTTGAGTTCTCTAGGGTTTTCAGAGGCCTTGAAAATCATGAAAAGCCCCAGGACAATTAAATCCCCTCCGGTGGACGTTTTTCAACATCAGTTGACCCAAACTTTGACCGATTCATTTGGTAAAGTTTTAGCTCCAAATTGAGTGATGTCAAAGGTATTTTATTAAATTAGGAACCTAAATTTTATAATGAAAAAGACAGTTCTCAAAATGGAGTTAAAATGAAGCCGAAATGAAATTGCCATTACGGAAGGATAAAATTGGATTTTTTGAAAAAATGTGTTTCTAGAAGCTCCCACACACTTCCCTTTTCTTCTCCCATCTTCGTAAGCACGAAATTTCTGCCCAAAATACAGAATATGATTTGCTTTCTTAGGCTCACAAGAAGGGAAAGAAAAGGAGGAGAAAAATGAAGAAAAAGGTATGGATTCTTGGTAGTTTTCTATGCTTTCTTCCATCCAAACCTCGTCTCCTCCATTATTCTTTATTTCCTATGATTAAAATGAAGTTTACAAATCTATTTTAAGGGAGACATTGAGGGGAAAATTCTAATTTGAAGAGAGGAGCTCAAAGAACATAAGATTCAGTTGAAAAAAAGCAAGAAAACAAGGTAATTTCTCTTCCTATGGTTGCCATCTTTGGTTCCCTTCTCCACCATTTCGCCCCACTTGAGAAAACCCTAGGAGGAGATGATTTTTAGGTAGAACCAAGCATGTATCTAAGAAAAAAGGATGTGGAGGTTAAGAATATGCAAAGAAAATTGTCAAAATACCATTAGATTTTAAGATACAAATTCTAGGGTTTTGTGTGCACCTTGTAAAATCTGACCTAATGTGATGATTCTTAGGTTTAATTAAGAGTTTAAATGAGTTCCTAAGATCCCTAAGATGCTCTCCACATGCTACCTCCTTCAAGAAAACAAAAAAAGCTCCATGGAACCCAATATGCTTCATTGTCTCAGCCAAGAAGGGTTCTTATAGCTAGGGAGAGTTTTAAATTTTTCTAAGGCCATTCTTGAGTCATATATGATGAATGAATATGAGAGGAGGCCTTGAAAAAAATTTAGAACTCATAGAAAGTGAGTTGGTACTTTAGGTTCCATATTATGACCTAAAGAGGCAACATGTTGTTAGGCTCTTTGTTTTAATTGTGTGATGACTCCAAGAGACTTAAAAGGAGTCAAGGATCATATTTGAAAGGACAGAATGGAGCCTAGAATTTATTTAAGGGGTGTTACTTCATTAGGTGCCATTATGGAACCATAATGAGGTTATAAGCCAAGCTAGTGTCTAGGTGAGTGTGTGGTCTTAAAAATTATTTCATAAACCTAATTGGCTTCCATAAATTGTGTTTAAGCCAAGAGAAACCTTCCCTACACTTTTGTGGGTGTGTGGCCGAAGCAAGGGAGGGATTTTCAATAAAAAAAGTGTGTGAATATGTGCAAGGTAACTCTCTCCACCTTCTTTCATGCATGGATGTGTGCTTAGCTTGTCTTGAATGTATGTATGTGTATTTTTAAGCCATGAAAAGTATTCTAGTTTGACTTTAATTCCATGGTGCCATGGTGTTACAATATGCTCTTATATGATATTTTTTATGTGTACTTGGGTTTGCTTGAGTATGGTGAGGCCAAGAACCCTTAGCCATGGTGAGGATGAGCTAAGAACCCTTGAGATTGGTTGAGACAAAGTAAAGAGTCTCTCAAAAGCAAGATGGGCTCCCAAGAGTATGGTTGAGTCCAAGAATCTCTTAAAGAATGGGTGAGGCAAGTCTAATATCCACAAGAAATTGGGTGAGGCCAATCCACTTGCTTGACAAGCTTTTGTATGCTATGTATGACTTTTTTCAAATGATGAAAATGCCTCTTGAATATTTGCACATGTCAAAATGACCATACATGCATTTATGAGACTTGTTTGCATCCATTATGTATAATTGAATGCGAGATGAGCTATTGGGATTCTTTGAATCTTATTCCCTCCTCTTCAATGATCTCACATACTAGGTGGACCAAGTAGACAAGTAATGGAAGCCAAGTACCTTGAAGGAAAGAGTTTGGCAATTAAATGCAAAGCTTTTCAATGTTTTTTGCAGAATTCTATGACAATTCCAGAATGCAGTCTGACCTCCATACCAATTTGGATGTCAAATGTCCTCTATGATGGATGTTATGATCTGGACATATTTTTAATGTAAAGTAGACATCTGTAGCTTTTCAGAATGACCAAGATTGCATGATTTTGCTTTTTCTAGAATTAATTATAATTTTTCAAAGTTTGACCAGAAAAGAGGCCAAATCTGGCCGAGAGTAATCCTCCACATTATATACTCCATTTCAGTTTCTATGAGTTATAGGCATGATTTTGTGATGCAAATAGGTTGTATTGATGTATTTAAACATGAGAATGTATAGCATGAGCTCACACGGTCCACGTGACACCGATTGGAAATATTTAAATATAGCGCAATGCAAAGAAATCCATTATTTTCATCCCCTTTTTCATTTGTTCTTGTGAAATTGATGATATAAAGCTTCTGAATGTCATGAAATGAGTTAGAGTTTATGGTGTTACATTTATTGGTATTAGAGCAAAGTTCTAGACTCTTTTGGATTGGATTTAGCTTGAGGAAATAGCATTAGGGCTATGTAAATGCTAGAATGAATGGGTAAAGCCTTGCATGAGACATTTTGGGTGTGTGAAGATATAAACGATGAGAAATAATTTTATTTCAACCAGGGAACTTGGTTATTTTGGGAAGCTATGGATGTATACTTCACACTAAAAATACGCCCAGATCATAACATCCATCACAGAGGACGTTTGATATCCAAAATGATCCAGAGGTCAAACTACATTCTAGAACTATCACAGAATTCTGCAGAAAACGTTAAAAATATCCAATTAATTTCACAAAAATTCAATCCATGCAAATGATACCAATCTAGAAAGTTGTGGATGTTAGCTAGAGACAAAAAATATCTCCAGACTAGTTCATCAAGCTCAAACCTTAGAGTTTAATGGAACAGTATGTCAAGTCAGGAAAAATTACTGATACTAGACATAAATTTCAAAAATTCTTATCTCCCTTTCTAGATCTCCAAATGAAGTGTTTCTAGTTGGTATGAGTTGCTGTGATTGTCTAGTTTCTTTGTATAAAATTTGATAGCAATTGGACATCATTTGAATCTCGTGTGATAGAATTCATTTTTGGACCAAATGAATAGTGCAGCAGACCAAAACCATAAAAATTGCCAACTTTGAAAAATCACCAAATATTCTGCAGACCTCTGAAAATTATAATCTTTAGCTTCCCAAAAAGCTCTCAATGAGACCTAATTGCATACCAAGTTTTAGATCAAGACTAACTCATTTGGCTAAAAAGTGATATAGGGTTCTATTATGGTCAAATTTGGCTCCATATAGAGTACCAAAGTTACCAAATAGATTTCCCTTAGTTTTGGCACCTTTTGGGCAAGTCTAAAAGTACATTTAAGATTTGTGTGAGCTATCCAAATGGTCCCAAACCTCATGCATCTCATTTTGGCCATTTAACCCACACTTATGCACATTTCCATCAAACTTCCAAATTACATACTTTGGCATTACATACTCAAAATATATGCTAGAGTTCATACATCATGTCCATACATTTATACATCACGTAATGATATATTTACACATATTTTAAGGGTCATGGACCATTTACAACATCATATACATCATGAAGCATCATTATGGTTCCAAAAAGAGCAAAGCTAGGTATATGGTTGTCAATCTCCTTTCTTCATTGTTGTTGGCTCCCATTACCATAGCCACTTGGTCCACCTAACATATTAGATCATTGGAGAGGAGGGGATGAGATTCAAAAAATCCTAATAGCTCATCTCCCATTCAATCATATATAATGGATACAAATAAGTCTTATAAATGCATATATGGCCATGTAGACATGTGCACGCACTCAAAAAATATTTTCATCATTTACGAAAGTCATACATAGCATACAAAGGCTTGCCAAGCAAGTGGATTGGCCTCATTTGATTTCTTGTGGATATTGGACTTGTCTCATCCATTCTTTAATGCATTCTTGGACTCAACCATGCTCTTGGGAGCCCACTTTGCTTTTGGGAGACTCTTTGCCTTGTCTTAACCAATCTTAAGGGTTCTTGGCTCATCCTCACCATGGCTAAGGGTTCTTGGCCTCACCACACTCAAGCAAACCCAAGCACACATCAAAACATCATATGAAACATAATATGTCATCATAAAACCATGGCATATGAAATCATGCTATCATACTTTTGATGGCTTGAAAATACACATACACACATTCTAAGACAAGCTAAGCATACATCCATGAATGAGAGAAGGTGGAGAGAGCTACCTTGTACACAATCACACACTTTTTCTCTTGAATTTCAAGCCTCCTCTTTCAGTCACACACCCACAAGCTTGTGGAGATGGTTTCTCTTGGCCTAGATACAATTTATGGGAGCCAAATAGGTGCATGAAACAATCTCTAAGGCCATACAATTTGCTTAGATGCTAGATTGCTCTATAAGCTCCATTATGGTCCATAAATGCACCTAATGAAGCAACACTCCTCAAATACATTCTAGGCTCCATTCTTTCCTTTCAAATATGATTCTTGACTCCTTTTAAGTCTCTTGGAGTCATCACATAATTAAAACAAAGAGCCTAATATCATGTTGCTTCTTTAGGTCATAATATGGAACCTAAGGCACCAAATTAATTTTTATGAGTTCTAAATTTTTTCCAAGGCCTCCCCTCACTTTCATTCATCAAATATCACTCAAGAATGGCCTTACTTGCCAAATGGCTTTCCCTTGGTGTTGGCGCCTTTTGGGCAAGTATAAAAGCACATTTAAGACTTGTGTGAGTTACCCAAATGGTCCCAAACCTCATGCATCTCATTTTAGCCATTCAATCCACACTTATGCACATTTCCATCATACTTTCAATTTGCATACTTGGGCATTACAAACTTAAAATATATGCTAGAGTTCATACATCATATCCACACATTTAAACATCATATAATAGCATATTTACACATCTCTCAAGGTCATAGACCATTTACAACATCATATACATCAAGAAACATAATTATGGTTCCAAAATGGATAAAACTAGGTATATGCTTGTCAATCTTCCTTCTTTATTGTTGTTGGCTCCCATTGGCATAGTTACTTGGTCCACCTAGCATGTTAGATCATTGGAGAGGAGGGGATGAGATTCAAAGAATCCCAATAACTCATCTCCCATTCAATCATACATAATATGTACAAAGCAAGCCTTACAAATGCATGCATGGAGAAAATAGAAGGCATGGACATTTAAAAAGCAAGCTTGACATATGAACAACTCATACAAGACATTCAAGAGTTCACCAAGTGTTTGGATTGACCTCACACTTCTCCTCATAGATTTTAGATTTGCCTCACTCATTCTTTGAGAGCTTTGGACTCAACCATACTCTTGGGAGTCCACTTTGCTTTTGGGAGACTTTTTACTTTGTCTCAACCAAGTTCAAGGGTTCTTGGTGCATCCTCACCAAAGGGAAGAGTTCGTGGCCTCTCCACACTCAAGCAAACTCAAACAAACATCATTTATTCAGTTGGAAACATAACATGGCATCGAGAATCATGGCATACAAAGGTATGCTAGCATACTTTTCATAGCTTGATCTTACCAAGCGATGGTCTAGCTAAGAGCAGAATAAGAGTATGAGTGAAAAAAATAGACCCCCTTGATGTTACAGAGAGGAAATAAGTAGAGGAACCTGGGAAAATATAGGTGCTCTTAAGTATAGAGAAACTTGAATTAGCAACAGAAACAACCAATAGTAGAATATCCTTTTTCTTAAGTAAAAGGATAAGAAAGGTAGAAAGAGAAGATATGACAGTGTTCAAACTGAGGACATACTAGATTAAGAATAGATATTCAGTTAATATACTTGAGTGCCTAAGGAAGCATGCCCATCCTTGGCATAGATACCCTTCTAGCATGATACTGCCCAAAGTAAAATAGTTGGGCAATGCAGAGAGGTCTCGGGATGTAGTAAAGGAAGAATCCTACTTTCCCCGAGCACTTTACGAGAATAGGGCTGATAGAGAAAAGTAAGAGAGAGGGACTTTAGATTAGTGGGAAACTTGCAATATACAGGTGATAGTGGCCTTGAGCTTAGTCATGAGGCACCATGTATATTAGTGTTTGATGTTATAGTTTGCTTGCAACAATGGTCACATGATATTAAGCCTGATCAACCTAATAGTAATGTGACTTGAGTGCATAGCAAACAACGACATCAATCACCAAAGTGTCCCGATAATCAAAAGGTATCCTAGTTAGTTAAAGAACAAAATGAGTTAGGAAAGAGAAGTAAAGGGATTCCAGGAATACCAAAACAGTAAAAAAAGCATGCAGAGAGGAATCTCCAGTAGAGAATGTTTAGATTCAGTATGCATAGCCTGAGTCCCTTATAGTATATATAAATGAAATGAATAGGGACCAGTGTATAGCCTCTCTCTTGCCATAGATGTTTACCACACTCAGTGTATGGGATGCCCTGGTGCCAAAGCACTTAAAAGCAGAGCATGGGCATAGTTAAAGACTGCAGGATATGAGAGGAGGGCTAAAATGAGTATATGTAAGTAAGTAAGCTAATAGAGTAAGAAAAGAAAGCCTAAACAAAAAAGGGCTGAAGTGGGAATCTGAGGATCCTATGAGGAGGGATGAACAAAAAATTAAGATGCTCCTAAGCATTAGTATGACGGTCTGGGCATATTTTTAGTGTGAAGTAGACATCCGTAACTTTCCAGAATGACCAAGATTACATGATTTTTGATTTTTAGTTAGACGAGCTCTCTAATATGAGAATAGTATATGGTTAAGGCATGTGTGTGGTCAAAGCACCCAGTAGAGCATAAGTTTTCAGTGAGATAGAAGCCAGACGTTGAGGGTACGTGTTCTGGATCGGGTTAGTAGAACTCTATAAATAGTATACTATACTCGTGGGAATGAGGCTAAAGAAGTTAAATAGAGAACAAGCCCAACTCTGATCCGACTATAGAAATAAGCTGAGAGAGATAGATAATGCCTTAGGACCCTTAAGGAAGCTCGAGGGAACTAGAGACCCCCTAAGAAGGCAAGCCTCGTATTATATAAAGAAAGAATGTAAACATAGAGAAAGAGTGTAAGCCGAGAGCGCCATATAATGAAATTCTTGGGGATTATATGAAATAGAATCCTTTTTAGCTGCGACCAATTATTCCATAGAAATAGCGAGGCAATCCAGAGAGTTCCTAACCATGGCCAATACTCAGATAGGAAAATTAGGGTGAACCCGAGGTTAATTAGCCACGGTGGATGATGTGTTAGCTGTGGCGAATGACACCATAAATGCCTTATCAGTCATATTTAGGCCAATATAAGAAAGGAGTTGATGAGGGGTCAGATAACCCACAGAGAGCGAGAACCCCTAGTATAAGTAGAGGAAAAGAGTAATGAATAGTTATGAAAGATCAGTAAGAAATCCGTGGTCTAAGTAGTTAAAACTGAGGAAAGAGCTCAACACAGAGAAAATTACTCAGGGATGATATGGTTGTTGAGACCCACCTTTAAGGTGTTGACTCCAACCTAGGGTATTATCCTGTGAGACATTGAATGATAAAATGTTAGTGTAGCCTCAAAATAATGTAAGATAAAACTACAAATAGTGAGGCACATAATGAGTGGCCTAGGAAGGTGTACCTCGTGGGTAACACCTACAGGTACGTATGAGTAGCCCAGTAACCAAGGTTCAGAAGAGAATGAAGATAGTTAGTAAGCTACAGGTCTAATGAGATAGATAGCCTAGGCTAAGCATAAGCTAAAGCCTAAGGGAGATGACTAATAGCATCATTCCAGGAGAGATATGTGAGTGAAAGGTTCAGTGGAAGTTCTCTCTGGATTGAGAAGGGAAAGACATAGCTTGAAAATACACATACACACATTCTAAGACAAGAAAAACACACATCCATATATGAGAGAAGGTGGAGAGAGCTACCTTGCACACAATTACACACTTTTTCCTTTAGACTCAAGCCTCTTCTTTTGGCCACACACCTTGATGTGAAACCCTATAGAAACCCATTCTAGGAACCCCAAATGACACGAATTAGTGATTAAAATTTGGCATGCAGCACAAGAACAAGTAAATAGATAGATTTGGGCAACAAGTAATAAAGAACAAAGAAAGGAACAAAAAAGAAGAAGAGATGTTGGTTAATGGAATTGAACCCTAAGAGAACCCGTCTCTTAGAACCCTAATCCGGAACACCACAAAGGAAACCACTCCTTTGATAAGTCAAATATTTTTTCTAGCACACAAAGGCCACAAGAGAAACCTCACAAATCAGAAATGATTCTGGAAAGATAATTCATTCAATCTGCTCATTCTTGGAGTACAAGTGGGCCTTATATAGGCATTTGAAAAATAAAACCCTAAACACAGAATAACTCCTAGGTGGCGCCTTTTACATGGCAAAAAAATAAAAGAAATTTAAGTCTGGACAAATTCACTAAGAATGGCACCTAATAAAGCTAAAAATCTGAAATAGAAACAATCAAATTAAAACAAAATAAAACTAAGCGAATTTTGTGGAAAATGGCTGGGCTCCTTCAATTAGGCTCCTTTTGGGCTTGGGCTAGCATCTTGTAGATATGAAATAATCTTTATGCCATTTAGCTAAGACTATGGGCTCCAAGTCCATTAGTTTTTGGATCACTCCATTCAAGGCCTCCTTTATAGCTTTAGCTCTTGATCTTGTGTATGGGCCTCCTATACCTTGCAATGGGTCTTTAGTTGGCCATCTTTTAGAGTCACGTCTAGCGTTTTTGTTTCTAAGTTCTTGATTTTGTTCAAGCTCTTTCAAGTCTCCTAACTCACCTTCATCATTCCCTCTCTTCTGAAAAGGATTCGTCCTCAAATCTGCAATATCAAAAAGAGAAAGGTCAGCCATATTGAAAGTTGTGCTTACATTCCCGTAAGAACTAGGTAAATCAATTTTATATGCATTATCATTTATTCTTTCCAACACTTGGAAAGGACTATCGCCTCTTGGGTGTAATTTGGACTTTCTTTGTTCAGGAAACCTTTCTTTCCTCAAATGAACCCACACCCAATCTCCTGGTTCAAAGATAACCTTCCTTCGGCCTTTATTAGCATGTTGAGCATATTGCTCATTCTTGCACTCAATGTTCGCCTTAACCTTAGCATGAAGATCCTGCACAAACTTAGCTTTCTTTGCACCATCAAGGTTAGCAAACTCATTACAAGGCAAAGGAAGTAAGTCCAAGGGAGTCAAAGGATTAAAACCATATACAGTCTCAAAAGGAGAAAACTCAGTTGTAGAATGCAAAGCACAATTATATGCAAACTCAATGTGAGGAAAACACTTTTCCCAATTCTTTAAATTTTTTGAATTACAACACGCAATAAGGAAGAAAGTGTTCAATTCACCACTTTGGTTTGTCCATCCATTTGAGGATGTGCAACCATAGAAAACACAAGCTTTGTACCTAGCTTAGCCCACAAAGTTTTCCAAAAGTGACGAACAAATTTAACATCACGGTCACTCACAATAGATCGGGGCAAACCATGTAATCTAACAATCTCCTTGAAAAGAAAATCAGAAATATGGATAGCATCATTTATTTTTGAGCAAGTAATGAAATGAGCCATTTTACTAAATCGATCAACAACAACAAATATGCTATCTTTTCCACTAGATGTTCTAGGTAATCCAAGCACAAAATCCATTGAAATATCTACCTAAGGATGAGAAGGAACAGGTAAGGGAGTATACAAGCCATGTGGTTGCACTTTAGATTTAGTGTGCTTGCATACAATGCACCTTTTACACACAACAATCACATCCCTACGCATATGAGGCCAATAAAAATGTTCTTTCAACATGGATAAAGTCTTTTCTATCCCAAAGTGCCCCATTAAACCACCCCCATGAGATTCTTTAACCAAAAGCTCACGTATAGAACAAACAGGCACACATAATTTATTTCCTTTAAAAAAGAAACCATTAAATCTAAAGAAATCATAAGCACCATATTCACATAACTTCCAAGTTTCAGCAAAGTCAGCGTCACATTCATACATGCTTTTGAAAGATTCAAAACCAATCAACCTAACTTGCATAGATGTAATGAGACTATACCTCCTAGACAAAGCATCAGCCACAACATTTTCTTTCCCTTTTTTATGTTTAAGCATATAAGGAAATGACTTAATGAATTCAAGCTACACAGCATGCATCTTATTCAACTTATCTTGGGTCTTTAAGTATTGAAGACTCTTATGATCAGAATGCAAAACAAATTCCTTAGACCATAAATAATATTGCCAATGTTCCAGAGTTCTTTTTAAAGCATACAATTCCTTATCATAAGTTGAATAATTCAAATAAGCACCACTAAGCTTCTCACTAAAGTAAGCAATAGGCCTAGACTCTTGCATCAAAACAGCACCAATACCAATTCCAGAGGCATCACATTCAACTTCAAAAACTTTAGAGAAATTAGGAAGAATAAGTAGAGGGGCATTAGTCAATTTATCTTTCAAAGTGTTAAAAGCCGCTTCTTGTGTCCCACCCCATTTAAAGACAACATTTTTCTTTACCAGCTCATTTAAAGGTGCAGTAAGGGTTAAGAAGTTCTTTACAAAATGTCAGTAGAAACTTGCAAGTTTGTGGAAACTCCTCACCTCACTAGCATTCTTAAGTGTTGGCCACTCTCGAATTCCCTTCACCTTCTCTTCATCCACTCGGAGGCCATCAATACCTATAATAAAACCAAGGAAAATAACAGAATCCAAGCAGAAAGAGCATTTCTCTAAATTTTCAAAGAGTTTATTTTCACTTAAAATAACAAACACAGAATGCAAATGCTTAACATGCTCTTCTAGATTCTTAGAAAACATAAAAATGTCATCAAAATACACAACAAACTTTCCTATGTAAGGGCAAAACACATGATTCATTAAGTCATAAATGTACTAGGAGCATCAGTTAAGCCAAAGGGCATAACAAACCATTCATACAAATCAAACTTAGTCTTAAATGTAGTCTTCCACTCATCACCCTCTTTCATCTTAATTTGATGATAACTACTCCTAAGATCTATTTTTGTAAACAAGTAAGCACTATGCAACTCATCAAGCATGTCATCAAGTCCAGGAATGAGATATCTATACTTAACGGTCATTTTATTGATGGCTTGACAATCCACACACATCCTCCTTTTGCCATCTTTCTTGGGTACAAGTATTACCGGAACAACACATGGACTAAGGCTTTCTCTCACAAACCCCTTTTTCATGAGTTCCTCCACTTGCCTCTAAATTTCCTTAGTCTCTTCTAGATTTGCCCTATAAGCAAGTCAGTTAAGAAGAGATGCTCTAGGAATTAAGTCAATCCTGTGTTCAATGCTTCTTATGGGAGGCAATCCATTTAGTACCTCTTTCGGAAACAAGTCTTTATATTATTGTAACAAACTCAAAACACTAGAAGGAAGAGATTCATCAAGGTCACTAAGGGTTAGATAAACATCCTTATACAAGAGTACAAAAGATGTCTCATTACATAAAGCCCTCTTAATCCCTCCTCTATCGGAAAATAGTGTTATTTTCTTTTCTTCACTCCCTTGACTTTCCTTTTCAGTAGCTTTCTTTCCTTTTCTCTCCATCTTACTTTTCTTTCTTTCTCACGCACTTTTTTTTCTTTCTCTCTTAGCTTGCATTCTTGAGTAATTCACTTTTGATCTTCATATGCCTGCAAGGGTCTGAGAGGGGTTAGCATAATGGTTTTCTTATTAAACTCAAGAGAATACCTGTTAGTATAACCATCATACTTAACTTTCCTATCAAATTGCCAAGGTCTACCTAATAACAAGTGTCCAGCATACATAGGAGCTATATCACACAAAACCTCATCATGGTAACTTCCCATGGAAAATGCTACAACAACTTGTTTAGTAACTTTAACATCCCCATTATCATTGAACCACAACAAATTATAAGGAGTGAGGTGTTTTCTAGTTGGCAAACCTAGCTTTTCTACTAACAAGGTACTAGCAACATTAGTGCAGCTCCCATTATCAATGATAAGGCTACATACCTTATTGTTAACAAAACACCTAGTGTGAAAGATATGCTCTCATTGTTCATTTTCAAGCTCCTTTTTAGGTTGAATGCTAAGAGCATGCCTTGACACTAGAGCCTCACCAATCACAGCTTCAGCTACCTCCACATCAAATTCATCACCTCCATTAGAGCTTAACTCAGCTTTCATATCTTCATCACCACTGCTTTCACTAGTAACAACACCATTCTCAAGCAAAATCATAGTCCTTTTATTTGGACATTGTGAAGCAATGTGACCAAAACCTTGACATTTAAAGGATTTAATTTTAGAAGAACTAGAAGAAGATGCAAGTTCAGATTTACCTTTAGAAGTAGGTGTTTGCATCTTCAACTTATTTTCCTCTTTAGGCTTGGTCTCTCCCTTAAACTTGAAAGAGGACTTGAAGTCTTTGTTGGAACTAGCATGTGATTTTAATTTCTATTTTGCCTTAAAATGCTTCTCCATCTTAATGGCTTTATGCAACAACTCTTCCATATTTAGGTAGTTTTGCAATTCAACTTCTGTAGCAATTTCAAGATCTAAGCCACCAAGAAATCTTACTATTGTAACTTTTGAATCTTCTTCAATGTCGGCTTTGATCATGGCAATTTGCATTTACTGAAAATATTCTTCCACACTCATAGATCCTTGTTTGAATTTATGGAGCCTCTTATGCACATCCCTATAGTAATGAGTAAGGACAAATCTCTTCCTCATGAGAGCCTTCATTTCTGGCCAAGACCAAATTGGACCCTCTCCAGAACGCCTCCTAGTAGTGGTTAATTGATCCCACCATAGGCTTGCATAATCTGTAAACTTTAAAGCATCTAATTTCACTTTACTTTCCTCTGAAAAAGATTGGTAGTCAAATATAAACTCAACTTTTCTTTCCCATTCAAGATATACTTCAGGATTAGCTTTCCATTGAAAGGAAGGGATTTTCATATTGATGTTACTAAAGGCATCTTTCTTTTGAGGTGGAGCTCTCCTAACTCTTTCATGTTAGCTTTCCTCCTTAAAATCATACTTATCTCCTCCTCGAATAACATTTTTACCATGCCTTGCCTTGCTATTGGAAGAAGAAGAATCCATTTGATCCAACCTAGTATTTAGCCTCCTAAATTATTTTTGAACAGATTTGATGAACAATTTAAGGTTAACTTGGTTATCTTCACTTTCAGACATGATTGGCACCTGAAATGTTAGTGAATAGCAAGAGAAAGGACCTGACCACTCCCTCACGTGTTTCACTCTAAATGATGTAAATTCACTTGTGTTTCACACTTGTAATGGCTTTTATAATAATGAAAACACTCTTGCCTTTTTCCTCTCAACTTGCTTCCTAGAGTGTACTAAATTAAATCTAACAAATCAAAAGAGGCAGCAAATGAAGTGGCAATCTCAAATTAGAATCCAAGATGCAAAGTTCTCAAAGAGACAACAAAAGTCTAACATTTTAAAGAAGAATTGTAGGTGCAGCCAACAGAAAATACAACAAGTGACCAGGAAAGGAAATGAAGACAATGAATTTATAGAATAAATGGTGTGTGGCAGATTATGGGAGAACAAATGGTTAAATGATTAATTATCAAGAGGAAAGGATGAAAAGGAAACTGGAATCTAAAATCAGTAATGAAGCAATCAGAAATTTGAAATTTAGAACAAGGTGAATGAATGCAAATTTCTTTTTATGAATAGTGCACAATATGACTTTTAATGACTAGATCAACTTAAGGAATCAAAAATGGTAATTCCAAGAATAGAGTATCTTCAACAATTGCAATTCAAGTCAACAATTCAAAATTTACAATTTCCAGCACAACTTTCTTTTTCACAGATTCTGACTTCTTTTTTTTTTTTTGCAACTTTTCCTTCTTTTCTTTCCTTTCCCTTTTTTTTCACTATAATATACTCTTTTTTTTTATCTCAAAGGTGCTGAAAGTTGCAAATATAACACAAGATTTCTGAAAGGTTAGAATGACATGCACGAAAGAAATAGCTATAACTTGCTCTAGAAAAATCAGATTGATGTGATTCCAAAACAAGTGGAAAGAAGAGGTCTTGAGACACAAGAAAGACCTATTAAATGTCCAAAAACACAAAGGAAAACACTAGAAATAGCCACACAAAAAATAAGGACGAACAGAAACTAATCAGACGAAATAAGGGAAAAGAACAAGGAAAAAGTGGATGAAACCAACCTCAACCAATGCTCTGATACCAGATGATGTGAGACCCCATAGAAACCCATTCTAGGAACCCCAAATGACACGGATCAGTGATTGAAATTTGGCATGTAGCACAAGAACAAGAAAATAGACAGATTTGGACAACAAGCAATAAAGAACAAAGAACAAAGAAAGGAACAAAGAAGAAGAAGAAGAGATGTTAGTCAATGGAATTGAACCCTAAGAGAACCCGTCTCTTAGAACCCTAATCCAAGATGCCACAAAGGAAACCACTTCTTTGATAAGTCAAAGATTTTCTCCAGCACAAAAAGGCCACAAGAGAAACCTCACAAATCAAAAATGATTCTAAAAAGTTAATTCATTCAATCTACCCATTCTTGGAGTACAAGTGGGCCTTATATAGGTATTTGAAAAATAAAACCCTAAACACAGAATAACTCCTAGGTGGCGCCTTTTACATGGCGGAAAAATAAAAGAAATTTAAGTCTAGACAAATTTACCAAGAATGGCGCCTAATAAAGCTAAAAATCTGAAACATAAACAATCAAATTAAAACAAAATAAAACTAAGCAAATTTTATGGAAAATGGCTAAGCTCCTTCAATTAGGCTCCTTTTGGGCTTGGGCTAGCATCTTGTAGATATGAAATAATCTTCATACCATTTTGTTCCCTTTTGGGCTTCATATTCAGCTAAGACTATGGGCTCTAAGTCTATTAGTTTTTGGATCACTCCATTCAAGGCCTCTTTCATAGCTTTGTCTCTTGATCTTGTGCATGGGCCTCCCATACCTTGCAATGGGTCTTTAGTTGGCCATCTTTTAGAGTCACGTCCAGCGCTTTGGTTTCCAAGTTCTTGATTTTGTTCAAGCTATTTCAAGTCTCCTAGCTCACTTTCATCACACCCACAAATTGCTAGAGATGATTTCTTTTGCCCTAGATACAATTTATGGGACCCAATTAGGTTCATGAAATACATTCTAAGGCTACACAATTTGCTTAAACCCTAGATTGCTTTATAACCCCCATTATGGTCCATATTTGCACCTAATGAAGTAATACCCCTCAAATAATTTCTAGACCTCATTCTTTCCTTTCAAATATGATTCTTGACTCCTTTTAAGCCTCTTGGAGTTATCATACCATTAAAACAAAAGGCCGAACATCATGTTACTTTTTTAGGTCATAATATGGACCTTAGGCACCAAATCAATTTCTATGAGTTCTAAAATTTTTTCAAGGCCTCCCTTCATTTTCATTCATCAAATATGACTCAAGAATGGCCTTAAAAAAATTTAAAACTCTCCCCCACTACAAGAACCCCTCTTGGCCGAGACCTAGGCATCATTTGGGCTTCTTAGAGTTCTCTTGGTTTTCTTGAAGGAAGAAGCTTGTGGGGAGCATCTTAGGTGTCTCAAGAATTTATTTAAACTCTTAATTAAACCTAAGAATCATCATATAAATTCAGAATTTGAAAGGTGCACTAGAAACCCTAGACCTCCCCTCATATTCATTCATTATATGTGACAAAAAAATGGGCATAGAAAAACTTTAAAACTTGGTCTTAGACATTTTGAGGGTTGAAATCAGATAGGAGGTCGATAGTTAGTTAGACGAGCTTTCTAATATGAGAATGATATAAGGTTAAGGCACGTGAGTGATTAAAGCACCCAGTAGAGCATAAGTTTTCAATAAGATAGAATCCGGACATTGAGAGTACATGTTCTGGATTGGGTAAGTAGAACCCTAGAAATAGTATACTATGCTCCTAGGGCAAGGCTAAAGAGGCTGAATGGAGAGAAAGCACAACTTTGATCCACACATAGAAATAAGCTGAGACAAATAGTTAGTGCCTTAATACCCTTAGGGAAGCTTGAGGGAGCTAAAGACAGCCTAAGAAGGTGAGCCTCATTTTATGTAGAGAAAGAGGGTAAGCCGAGAGTGCCATAGAATGAAATTCCTAGGATTATGTGAAATAAAATCCTTCTTACCAAGGGATGGTCTAGTTAAGGGCAGAGTAAGTGTATAAATGAAAATTTGACCCCCTTGATGTGATAGAGAGTAAATTAGTGGAGGAACCCAGGGAAAAATGTAGGTGCTCTTGAGCATAGAAAAACCTGAACTAGCAACAGAGTCAGCCAGTAGTAAAACCTCCTTTTACCTAAGTAAGAGGATAAGAAAGGGAAAAAGAGAAGGTATGACAGTGTTCAAACCGAGGACATATTAGATTGAGAATAGATATTCAGTTAATGTGCTTGAGTACTTAAGAAAGCATATGTGTCCTTAGCATAGATGCCCTTTTTCCATGATAGTACCTGAAGTAAAAATAGTTAGGCAATGTAGAGAGATCTCAGGATGAAGCAGAGAAAGAATCCTATTTTCCCCGAGCACTCTATGAGCATAGGGCAGATAAAGAAAAGTAAGAGAGGAATACTTTAGATTATTAGGAAACTTGTCATATACAAGCGATAGTGGCTTTAAGCTCAGTCATGAGGTGCTTATGTATTAGTGTTTGATGTTATAGTTTGCTTGCAACAATGGTTACATGATATTGGGTTTGGCCAACCTAGTAGTAATGTGACTTGAGTGCATAGCAAACAATGGCATAAATTATCAAAGTATCCCGATAATCGAAAGGTATTCTAGTTAGCTAGATAACGAGATCAGTCAGAAAAGAAAGGTAAAGGGCTTCCAGTAATATTAGAATGATGAGCAAAGCATGCAAAAAGGAATCCCTAGTAGAAAATGTTCAGATTCAGTATGCATAGCCCGAGTCCCTTATAATATATGTAAATGAAATGAATAGGGACCACTCGAGGCTAATTAGCCACGGTGAATGATGTGTTAGCCATGGCGAAGGGCATCATGTATGCCTTGTTGGTCATATTCAGGCCAGCTTAAGAAAGGAGTTGATAAGGGGTCAGATAACCTACAAAGAATGGGAACCCCTAGTATAAGTAGAGGAAAAGAGTAATGAATAGTTATGAAAGATTAGTAAGAAATTCGTGGGCCTAGCAAATGAGATTGAGAAAAGAGCTCAACATAGAGAAAATTAGACACAGGGATAATAAGGTTGTTAAGACCCACCTTTAAGGCGTTAACTCTAACCTAGGGTGCTACCCAATGAGACGCTGAATGATAAAATGGTAGTGTAGCCTTGAAATAATGTAAGATAAAACTCCGAGCAGTAAGGCACATAATGAGTGTCCTAGAAGGGTATACCTCATGGGTAACACCTATAGGTAAGTATGAGTGGCCCAATAACCAAGGTTCAGAAGAGAATGAAGATAGTTAATAAGCTACAGGTCTAATGAGATAGAAAACCTAGGCTAAGCATAAGCTGAAGCCTAAGGGAGATGACCAGTAGCATTGTTCCAGGTGAGATATGTACATGAAAGGTTCAGTGAAAGTTCTCCCTAGAGTGAAAAAGGAAAGATGAGACATCCTTATGTCAGGGAAAACCCCAGTAGTGGTTTGTAATTTTCCTAGAAAGCTCTCAATGAGACCTAATTGCATGCTAAATCTCAGATCAAGACTAACTTATTTGGCCAAAAAGTGACATAGGGTCTCCCAAGAGTATGGTTGAGTCCAAAGCTCTTAAAGAATGGGTGAGGCAAGTCCAAAATCCATGAAGAGAAGTGTGAGGCTAATCCAAACACTTGGTGAGCTCTTGAATGCCTTGTATGATTTGTTCACATGCCAAGCTTCCCTTTTAAATGTCCATGACTTCCATTTTCTCCATGCATGCATTTGTAAAGCTTGCTTTGCACATATTATGTATGATCGAATGAGAGATAAGTTACTGGGATTCTTTGAATCTCATCCCCTTGTATTATTCTCATGCTAGGGAGCTTGTTTGACTAATTATCATACCCCTATCCATTCACCTTTCTAGCTCAATTTACTCATTTAATTATTACTAAAGCGAGGGCATCCTTTTTGTAACTAGTTTTTCAGCTCTTTTGTGCTTCCCTTATTACTATACTTTATGACTCAGGGGCGTTTATCTAGGGAAATTTACTAACCACTCCTGGGTGGTTTCCCCAGCATTAAGATGTCTCATCTTTTCTTTCTTAATCCAAGAAGAACTTTCGCTGAGGCTTTCATTCACATATCTTACCTGGAACAATACTATTGGTCATCTCTCCCTAGGTTGTAGCTCATGCTCAGCCTGGGCTAATCATTGGAGAGGAAGGGATGAGATTTAAAGAATCCCAATAGCTCATTTCCCATTCAATCATACATAATATGGGCAAAGCAAGCTTTACAAATGCATGCATGGAGAAAATGGAAGTCATGGACATTTAAAAAGCAAGCTTAGCATGTGAACAAATCATACAAGACATTCAAGAGCTCACCAAGTGTTTGGATTAGCCTCACATTTGTCTTTATGGATTTTGGACTTGCCTCACCCATTCTTTAAGCGCTTTGGACTCAACCATACTCTTGGGAGCCCACTTTGCTTTTGGGAGACTCTTTACTTGTCTTAACCAAGTTTAAGGGTTCTTGGCTCATTCTTACCATGGTGAAGAGTTCTTGGCCTCTCCATAGTACCTTTAGTCGGGCAAAATTACTGGTACTAGCTAGAAACTTCAAAAATTTATCTCTCCTTCTCTAGACTTCCAAATGAGGTGCTTCTAATTGGTACGAGTCACTGTGATGGTCTAATTTCTCTGTATAAAATTTTGTGGCAATTGGACATCATTGGAACCTTGTGTGATAGAATGCAAATTCGGACCAAATGAATAATGCAGCAGACCAAAACCATAAAATTTGCCAACTTTGAAAAATCATCAAATATTCTGTAGACCTCCAAAAATTATGATTTTTGGAGCACATACTATACTTTCCCATATTTAATTACATCAATACAACTCCTTTGCATCACAAAATCATGCCTACAATTCATGGAAACTGAAATGGACGAAATAGAATATGGCTATTTAATTTCGGCCATATTTAGCCATCTTTTTTATCAAACTTTGAAAAAATTATAACTAATTCTAGAAAAAAGCAGTTAGCTAGAAATGAAAAGAGTAAAAAGAAGCCATACCCCAAATTTCAAGGACAAAATTTATTTAAGGGGGAGAAGTGTAATATCTGATTCTCTGAAAACCAGAGAAAACGTGAGAAACATAACGTACAGTTTCTCCGTAAATGAATGAAATTCATCATATACAAAAGGAAGTCTCCCAAAATAACATAGTTAAGGTTCCAAAATATTTGAGAAGCATTATAGACTCCTAAAAATGAGAATCCTAGGCTTAGACGGAAAGAAAAATGGAGCTAGAATGAAGAAACAATTTCTTACAAAAAAGTTACGAAACGTGATGGCATTTTCATAATTTTGAGCAATTTTTGAAATTCACATAGGAGAGATTTTTAAATGAAAGTTTTGAGTTCTCTAGGGTTCTCAGAGGCCCTAAAAACTATGGATACCCCTGGGACAGTTAAAACCCCTCTGGTGGTAGTTTTCTAACATCAGTTGACCTAAACTTTGACTAATTCGTTCGGGAAGGTTTTAGCTCCGATTTGAGTGATTCCAAAGGTATTTTACTAAATTGGGAACCTAAATTTTATAATTAAAAAGACGGTTCTAAAAAAGGAGCTAAAATAAAGGAGAAACAAAAATGCAAAGTATGAAGGACAAAATTAGAATTTTTGAAAAAGTCCTTTTGCCCATGAGACATGTGTAAATATGATATTATATGATGTCTAAATGTATGGATATGAGGTATAACCTTTAGCATATGTTTTGAGTATATAATGCCAAAGTATGCAACTTGAGAGTTTGATCAAAATGTGCATAAGTGTGGCTTGAATGGCCAAATTCATTATGTTGTATGAGCTCTAGAATATAATTTGAGTATGTAATGCCTAAGTATGCAATTGTATTATGTATTATGTATGATTGAATGGGAGATGAGCTATTAGGATTCTTTGAATCTCATCCCCTCCTCTCCAATGATCAAACATGCTAGGTGGACCAAGTAACTATGGTAATGGGAGTGAACAACAATGAAGAAGGAAGATTGACAAGCATATACCTAATTTTATCCATTTTGGAACCATAATTATGTTTCTTGATGTATATAATGTTGTAAATGGTCTATGACCCTTGAGACATATGTAAATATGCTATTATGTGATATTTAAATGTGTGGATATAATGTATAAACTCTAGCATATATTTTGAGTTTGTAATGCCCAAGTATGCAAATTGAAAGTATGAAGGAAATGTGCATAAAGCTTGAAAATACACATACACACACTTTAAAACAAGCTAAACACATATCCATGCATGAGAGAAGGTAGGGAGAGCTACCTTGCACACAATTACACACTTTTTCCTTGGATTTCAAGCCTCCTCTTTTGGCCACACACCCACAAATTGGTGGAGATGGTTTCTCTTGGCCTAGATACAATTTATGGGAGCCAATTAGGTTCATGAAACACATTCTAAGGCTACACAATTTGCTTAAACCCTAGATTGCTCTATAACCCCCATTATGGTTCATATTTGCACCTAATGAAACAACACCCCTCAAATAATTTCTAGGCCTTATTCTTTTCTTTCAAATATGATTATTGACTCCTTTTAAGCCTCTTGGAGTCATCACACCATCAAAACAAAAGGCCTAACATAATATTGCTTCTTTAGGTCATAATATGGAATCTAAGGCACCAAATCAATTTCTATAAGTTCTAAAATTTTTCCAAGGCCTCCCTTCAATCTCATTCATCAAATATGACTCAGGAATAGCCTTAGAAAAATTTAAAACTCTCTCTCTCTACAAGAACCCCTCTTGGCTGAGACCTAGGCATCATTTGGGCTTCTTGGAGTTCTTTTGGTTTTCTCGAAGGAAGAAGCTTGTGGGGAGCATCTTAGGTGTCTCAAAAACTTATTTAAACTCTTAATTAAACCTAGGAATTATCATACAAAATAAGAATTTGGAAGGAACACTTTAAACCCTAAGTTTTGTGTCTTGAATTCTAATGGTATTTTGTTGTTTTCTTTACATATTCTTGTTCTTCTCCATTAAATACCTAAGATTCATGCTTGGTTGGGCTTGAAAATCAGATCCTCCTATGTATAGGTGTAGGAAAATGACTTTTTCAAAAATTCTAATTTTGCCCTTCATACTTTGCATTTTCGTTTCTCCTTCTTTTTAGCTCCTTTTTTAGAACCGTCTTTTTTATTATAAAATTTATGTTCCCAATTAAATAAAATGCCTTTGGAATCACTCAAATCTGAGCTAAAACCTTCCTGAACAAATTTGTCAAAGTTCAGGTATACCGACGTTGAAAAATGTCCACCGAAGGGGTTTTAATTGTCTCGGGGCTTTCCATGGTTTTCAGGGCCTCTGGGAACCCCAGAGAACTCAAAAATTTCATTTAAAAGCCCTCCTATATGAATACCAAAATTTACTCAACATTACAAAAATGTCATTACGTTTCATAAGCTTTTGTAAAAAATTGTTTTTTCATTCTAGCTTTATTTTTCTTTCCGTCTAAGCTTGGGATTCTCATTTTTAGGAGTCTAGAATGCTTCCCAAATTTTTGGGACCTTAGCTACATCGTTTTGGGGGACTTCCTTTTGTATCCTGTGAGTTTTGTTCGTTTATGGAGAAATTGTATGTTACATTTCTCACGTTTTCTCTTATTTTTAGAGAACCAGACATTACATTTCTCTCCCCTTAAATAAATTTTGTCCTCAAAATTTAGGGTACATTTTCTCTGACTCTTTTCTTTTTAGCTAACTACTCTTTTCTTTCCCTTTTGCCTGGCTTTATACACTTTTTCAGTGATTTTATTCTTTTGAATTTTCTCTTAGCCAGGGGATTTTTCATTGCTAGTTCTTAATAAGGGCTCTATTACTATAAACCTTTTCCTGGTCAAAAATAAATATCCATGTTTTATGCTTCCTTTCAGTTTTTTTGTGATGTGAGCCATATTTTATGATGCAAATGAGTTGTATTCATGTAATTAAATATGAGAACTTGATGTATGAGCTCACACGGCCCACGTGACACCGAATGAAATTTTTGAACATGACATAACGTAAGGAAATATATTATTTTGATTCCTTTTTCCTTACTCCTTCATGGAATTGATGATACAAAGCATGTGAATATCATAAAATGAGTTAGAAATATATGGTGTTACATTTATTGGTATTAGAGGAAAGTTCCAGGCTTTTTTGGATTGGATTTAGCTTGAGGAAGTAGCATTAGGGCTATATAAAGGCTCGAATGAATAAGTAGAACCTTGTATGAGACATTGTGGGTGTGTGAAAGTAGTTTATGGATTTATTTATGATAAGTAAGTTGTATGATAGTCTTAGAGTAGTTAGTGGACACCGGGAGAGGTTGGCCTTCAGAGTAGCTTAAGCAGAGCTAACCTTGAGTAGAGTTGAATGATCTGACAGCTAGAGCTTGATGAGATGTGATAGCTTGCCGGGATCAGTGGCAAGCCCTAGAGATAAACAATGAGAAATGATCTCGTTGATAGGGAGAGGCTTGCTAGAGAGAGTACTTGAGGCCTAATTCTCCATGGTAGTCATACTCAGGCCATTCCCAGTTGTCTCGCGTAATATAGAGACAAGTAGGATGTAGCACAATATGAAATGAGACTGCGGCTGCACGAGATTGGTTTAGACGGGAGGTGACCAAAAAGAAAAAGAATTGCCCCCTAGCCGCAACACCCAAATGTCTAGATAAGTATTAGAGCCTGAAAGGTTAATTCCCTCAGGCCAGGAGTTTGAGTTACAAGCTACACCTTAGAGCCCGATAGCCTAGAGATAACAATTAGTTATGTATGAATAAAGCAAGAGGTAGAACCCTCTAGCTTGATAATGGGCTAGATGGAGGCAGTGAGGCTTGGGTTGGTAGCTAAAGATGAAAATCCACTCCCTGAAAAAGTAAGTTAATCAGAGGTCGTTAGCAGAAGTTAACCGCGACCAATACTCATGTAGGAAAACTAGGGTGAACCCAAGGCTGATTAGTCGCGACGAATGGCACCATGAACGCCTTGTTGGTCATATTCAGGCTAACTTGAGAAAGGAGTTGATAAGGGGTCAGACGACCCACAGAAAGCGGGAACCCCTAGTATAAGTAGAGAAAAGGGTATTAAATAGTTATGAAAGATTAGTAAGAAATTTGTGGGCTTAGCAAATGAGATTGAGAAAAGAGCTCAGCATAGAGAAAGTTAGACACAGGGATGATAAGGTTGTTGAGACCCACCTTTAAGGCATTGACTCCAACCTAAGATGCTACCCTATGAGACACTGAATAATAGAATGTTAGTGTGGCCTCGAAATACTGTAAGATACGACTACTAGCAGTGAGGCATATAACGAGTGGCCTAGAAAGGTGTACCTCATAAGTGACACCTAGAGATGAGTATGAATAGCCCAGTAATAGAAGCTCAAAAAAGAATGAGGATACTTAGTAAGCAATGGTTAGCCCAGGCTGAGCATGAGCTACAGCCTAGGGAGAGATGACCAGTAGCATTGTTCCAGGTAAGATATGTGAATGAAAGCCTCAGCAAAAGTTCTCCTTGGATTGAGAAAGAAAAGATGAGACATCTTAATACCGGGAAAACCACCCAGTAGTGGTTAATAAATTCCCTTAGATAGATCCCCCTGAGTTATAAAGTATAGTAATAAGGGAAGCGAGGAAGAGCTGAAAAACTAGTTACAAAAAGGATGCCCTTGCTTTAGTAATAATTAAATAAGTAAACTGAGCCAGAGAGGTAAATAGATAGGGGTCTAATAATTAGTCAGACGAGCTCCCTAGTATGAGAATGATATAGGGTTAAGGCACGTGAGTGATTAGAGCATCCAGTATAACATAAGTTTTCAGTAAGATAGAATCCGGACATTGAGAGTATATATTCCAGATTAGGCTAGCAAAACCCTAAAAATAGTATACTATGCTCCTGGGGATGAGGCTAAAGAGGTTGAATAGAAAGAAAGCCTAGTTCTGATTCAAATGTAGAAACAAGCTAAGATAGGCAGTTAGTGCCTTAGTACCCTCAGGGAAGCTCGAGGGAGCTAGAGACTGCCTAAGAAGGTGAGCCTCGTATTATGTAGAGAAAGAGTGTAAGTCGAGAGCGCCATAGAATGAAATTCCTAAAATTATATGAAATAGAATTCCTCTTACCGAGGGATGGTCTAGTTAGAAATAAAGCAAGAGTATAGGCGAAAAGTAGACCCCCTTGATGTTACAGAGAGTGAATAAGTAGAGGAACCCAATAAAAGTGCAGGTGCTCTTGAGCATAGAGAAAACCTGAACTTGCAACAGAAACAACTAGTAGTAAAACATCCTTTTACCTAAGTAAAAGGATAAAAAAGGTAGAAAGAGAAGATATGACAGTGTTCAAGCTGAGGACATATTAGATTGAGGATAGATATTCAATTAATGTACTTGAGTACTTAAGAAAGCACACTTGTCCTTGGCATAGATGTCCTTCTAGCATGATACTGCCCGAAGTAAAAATAGTCGGGCAATGCGAAGAGATCTCGAGATGTAGTAGAGGAAGAATCCTACTTTCCCTGAGTACTCTATGAGAATAGATAGCGAAAAGTAAGAGAAGGATGCTTTAGATTATTAGGAAACTTGTAATATACAGGCAATAGTGGCTTTAAGCTCAGTCATGAGGCACTTATGTATTAGTGTTTGATGTTATGGTTTACTTGCAACAATGGTTACATGATATTGGGTCTGGCCAACCCAGTAGTAATGTGGCTTAAGTGCATAGCAAATGACGACATCAATCACCAAAGTGTCCCGATAATCGAAAGGCATCTTAGTTAAAGAATGAGATGAGTCAGAAAAGAAAGGTAAAGGGATTCCAGTAATACCAGAATAGTAAGGAAAGCATGCAAAAAGGGATCCTTAGTAGAGGATGTTCAGATTTAGTATGCATAGCCTAAGTCCTTTATAGTATATATAAATGAAATAAATAAGGACCAGTGTATAGCCTCTCTCCTGCCAGAGATGTTAACCATACTTAGTGTGAGATGCCCTAGTGCCAAGGCATTTAAAAGCATAACGTAGGCATAGTTAGTGACTACAAGATATGAGAGGAAGGCTAGAATGAGCATATGTAAAGTAAGTAAGTCAATAGAGTAAGAAAAGAAAGCCCAAGCAAAAAGGGGCTGAAGTGGGAATTTGAGGATCCTATGAGGAGCGATGAATAAAAATTTAAAATGCTCCCTAGTATTAGTATGACGGGATCTTAGAGAATGAAATGACACAGAACCCACTTCGCATGAAGAGTATGATGTACTTTTGAGTTTAGCCTCAGCTATTATGAGCAATGGTAACCAAGCTTAGTGAGTATGTATTTTACTGTCAGATACAATAATATTAGGCTTTGACATCTCCCAGAGATGGATCGCAGTAGATCCTAGCATAGCATAGCGGGTTGCAGTAGACCCTAGCAGGGCTCTGAGAGGGTCGCAATAGACCCAGGGGTCACAGTAGATCCCACAGAGTTACAAAGAGCCCTAGCCACAACATGATAGTTCTCTGGTAAGGTGATAGCTTGAGATAGTCTTACAGAGCAGGTAGTCATAGAGACCAGTACAGTTTCAGTTAGCCTTTATCTTAGAGACTACAAATCTCCTGAGTCTGGTAGACTGTTGCCACAGAGATATAAAGGCTTTTCTCAGACAGTTAGACCACTGACTAGCTCTCTCTAGAGATGAGCACAGTGTATGGAATGAGGAAAGTAAGAAATAAGCTTTCCAGAGTTATAGCAGATATTAGCCCTGATCGAGGGATAGAGAGATCCCCCACATGCTAGTTTATGTATTTAAAAAAGGGGTTAGGTGCAGTTTTATATGAGGTAAATGGTATAGTATATCTCTGATGAGCAAAACTGTGAGAATAGCTAGTATCTCATCAGAGCCCAACAGTAGTCAGTGGTAGTAGCTCTTCGATGCAAGTGTGGGACATGCATGTTAGGCCTATCAATATTGAAATAAGGGACTATAAAATGCCATTATAAGTGAGCAAAACAAGTGAGAAAAAGTCCCAACCTACAAAGAGAGATACAGTAGTAGTAAACAGAGAAACTGGGAATCGTTAAAAGCAGAAACTCCTCAAAAGAATGGTAATCATAGTAAGTAATTTAGATGTAAGGCCTGTGACAGAAAGAGTGTGAATTGTAATCATGGGATGAGCTAGTAAGAAAGAACGTAGAGATGAATAGTGGACGATACTTCGAAATATGTAAATAGATAGACAGAAACCTCCAATGGCTCTAATGATTAAAAAAAATGATGAGATGTTATAAGTAGCCATTCAGAGAGGATACGGGAGACATGATATGAGATAAGTTACCTCCCGAGATGAGTAAATGAGTCCACTAAAAGAAACGTTAATCCTGTGAATGAGTTAACATTAACCCGATAAGATTAGTAAGCTCTCCCAAGATAGGCTTCTAGAGTCAGAAATTTTTTTCCCTAATAAGAAAGAACAAATTAGTAAGCTTTGGACTCAACCATACTCTTAGGAGCCCATACATCTAAAAACAAAATATTTGAGAATTTTTCAAAGTTGGCAATTTTTTTGGTTTTGGTTTACTGCACTATTCATTTGGTCTAAAAATGAATTCTATCACATGAGATGCAAATGATGTCCAATTGCCATGAAATTTTATACAGAGAAACTAGACATTCATAGTGACTTATGCCAACTGGAAGCATCTCATTTGGAGGTCTAGAGAGGAAGATATGAAATTTTTGAACATTCTATCCAGTATCAGGAATTTTGGCCTACCAGAGGCACTGTTCCATTGAATTTTGAGGTTTGGGCTTGATGAACAGGTCTGAAGACATTTTTCCTTTCTAGCTAACAATAACAGCTTTCCAGATTGGTATCGTTTGCATGGATTGGATTTTTGTGAAATTAATTGGACATTTTCAAAGTTTTTTGCAGAATTTTGTGACAGTTCCAAAATGCAGTCTGACCTCTGGACCATTTTGGATGTCAGACGTCAACTAGACCTAAATTTTATAATGGCAAAGATGGTTCTAAAAAGGAGCTAAAACAAAGCCGAAACGAAATTGCCATTACGGAAGGATAAAATTGGAATTTTTAAAAAGTGTGTTTCTAGAAGCTCCCACACACTTCCCCTTTCTTCTCCCATCTTCTTAAGCATGAAATGTCTACCCAAAATATAGAATATGATCTACTTTCTTAGGCTCACAAGAAGGAGAAGAAAAGGAGGAGAAAAATCAAGAAAAGGTTATGGATTCTTGGTAGTTTTCTTTGCTTTCTTTCATCCAAGCCTCCTCTCCTCCATTTTTCTTTATTACATATGATTAAAATGAAGTTTACAAATCTATTTTAAGGGAGAAATTGAGGGAAAAATTCGGATTCGAAGAGAAGAGCTCAAAGAACACAAGATCCAAGTGAAAAAAAAGTAAGAAAACAAGGTAATTTCTCTTCCTATGGTTGCCATCTTTGGTTCCCTTCTCTACCATTTTGTCCCACTTGAGAAAACCCTAGGAAGAGATGATTTTTAGGTAGAACCAAGCATGAATCTAAGGAAAAAGGGTGTGGAGATTAAGAATATGCAAAGAGAATTATCAAAAATCCATTAGATTTCAAGATGCAAATTCTAGGGTTTTGTGTGCACCTTGTAAAATCTGACCTAATGTGATGATTCCTAGGTTTAATTAAGAGTTTAAATGAGTACCTAAGATCCCTAAGATACTCCTCACATGCTTCCTCCTTCAAGAAAACAAAGAAAGCTCTATGGAATCCTATATGCTTCATTGTCTCGACCAAGAAGGGTTCTTATAGCTAGAGAGAGTTTTAAATTTTTCTAAAGCCATTCTTGAGTCATATATGATGAATGAATATGAGGGGCGGCCTTGAAAAAATTTTAAAACTCATAAAAAGTGAGTTAGTGCTTTAGGCTCCATATTATGACCTAAAAAAGTAACATATTGTTAGGCTCTTTGTTTTAATTGTGTGATGACTCCAAGAGGCTTAAAAGGAGTCAAGAATCATATTTGAAAGGAAAGAATGGAGCCTAAAATTTATTTGAGGGGTATTGCTTCATTAGGTGCCATTATGGAACCATAATGAGGTTATAAGCCAAGCTAGTGTCTAGGTGAGTGTGTGGCCTTAGAAATTATTTAATGAACCTAATTGGCTTCCATAAAATGTGTTTAGGGCAAGAGAAACCTTCCCCACACTTTTATGGGTGTGTGGCCAAAGCAAGAGAGGGATTTTCAAGAGAAAAAGTGTGTGATTGTGTGCAAGGTAGCTTTCTCCACCTTCTCTCATGCATGGATGTATTCTTAGCTTGTCTTGAATGTATGTATGTGTATTTTTAAGCTATGAAAAGTGTTCTAGCTTGACTTTAATTCCATGGTGCCATGATGTTACAATATGCTCTTATATGATATTTTTTATGCGTGCTTGGGTTTGCTTGAGTGTGGTGAGGCCAAGAACCCTTAGCCATGGTGAGGATGAGCCAAGAACCCTTGAGATTGGTTGAGACAAAGTAAAGAGTCTCTCAAAAGCAAGATGGGCTCCCAAAAGTTTGGTTGAGTCCAAGAATCTCTTAAAGAATGGGTGAGGCAAGTCCAATATCTACAAGAAATTAGGTGAGGCCAATCACTTGCTTGACAAGCCTTTATATGCTATGTATGACTTTTTTCAAATGATGAAAATGCCTCTTGAATGTTTGCACATGTCAAAATGACCATACATGCATTTATGAGACTTGTTTGCATCCATTATGTATGATTGAATGGGAGATGAGCTATTGGGATTCTTTGAATCTCATTCCCTTCTCTCCAATGATCTCACATGCTAGGTGGACCAAGTGGACAAGGGGATGGAAGCCAATTACCTTGAAGGAAAGAGTTTGGCAATTAAATGCAAAGCTTTTGGTTCTTTAAGGCCATAATTGTGTCAAATGTTGTAATCCCTTGATGTATGTGGTCTATGATCTCTTAGACATGTGTAATTATGACATTATGCCATGTATGAATGAGAGAATATGCTATGTAGCCATAAGAATATGAATTGAGTATATGATGGCACATTAGCTTCATGAATGGCTTTATGGAAATATGCATATGTGTAGATGAAATGGCCAAAATGAGATGCATGGAGTTTGGGACCATTTGGACAGCTTACACAAGTCATAATCATGCTTTTAGACTTGCCCAAAAGGTGCCAAACCCTAGGGAAAGCCATTTGGTTACTTTGGTACCTCATATGGAGCCAAAATTTACCATAAAGGAATCCTATGTCACTTTTTAGTCAAATGAGCTCTTCTTGATTTGAGATTTGGCATGCAATTTGAACTTGTTGAGAGCTTTTTGGGAAGCTAAAGAACATAATTTTTTAAGGTCTATAGAACATTTTATGAATTTTCAAAGTTGACAATTTTTTTTATTTTGGTCTGCTGCACTATTTATTTGGTTCGAAAATGAAATCTGTCACACAGGGCTCAAATGATGTCTAATTGCCATGAAATTTTATAGAAAAACTAGACATTCACAGTGACTTATGAAAATTGGAAGCACCTCATTTGAAGGTCAGAGAGGGAGATATGAATTTTAAAAATTCTATCTAATATCAGGACCCTTACCCGACCACAGTTACTCTTCTATTGTATTCCAAGGTCTGGGTTGCTTGAGCTGGTCTAGAACTATTTTTACCCCTCTATCTAACATTCATAGATTTCTATATTGGTATCATTTTCATGGATTATATTTTTGTGGAATTAATTGGACATTTTCAAACTTTGCTGCAGAAATCTGTGACAGCATCAGTGGTAGTTTGACCTCTGGACTTTTTTGGATGTCAAACGTCCTCTGTGATGGATGTTATGGTCTGGACATATTTTTAGTATGAATTAGACATCCATAACTTTCCAGAATGTCTAAGAATACATGATTTTGATATTTCTAGAATCATTTATAATTTTCCAAAGTTGATTCAGAAAAGAGCCAAATTTGGCCTAAAATAAGTATCCATGTTTTTTACTTCATTTTGGTTTTCTTGTGATGTGAGCTACATTTTATGATGCAAATGAGTTTTATTCATATAATTAAATATGAGAACTTGATTTATGAGCTCACATGGCCCACGTGACACCAAATCAAATTTTTAAACATGACGTAACGTAAGGAAATGTATTATTTTGATTCCTTTTTCCTTACTCCTTCATGGAATTGATGATACAAAGCATGTGAATATCATGAAATGAGTTAGAAATATATGGTATTACACATAGAGCAAATTATGTCCAATTGCCACAAAATTTTACAGGGTCAAACTAGACCTTCCTAGTGACTTGTGCCAACTAGAAGCACCTCATTTGGATTTCTAGAGAGGGAGATATAAATTTTTGAAATTGTTGTCCAGTTCTAGGCGCACAGTCAGACCCATGATATTGTTTGATTGATTTTTGGCATTTGAATGCTTTTAGATTAGTAGAGAAGTATTTCCTTCTAGTTAACATCTGTAGCTTTCCAAATTGGTATAGATTGCATGGATAGGATTTTTGTAGAATTAGTTATGAATTTCCAAAATTTATATCAATAATCTATATCAGTATCGGAGGGTAGCCAAACCTTCCTGTGTTTTCTGTTATCAAAAGTGGCCCAGATGAGGCTTTCATGCTGAGACTTATTTTTAATGTACATTTGACATATAGAGCTTTCTAAAAAGCTATGGTTTGTGCAATTTCAATTTTTGTACGTTTAGTTATGATTTTTCAAAATTGCCTTAAATTCTGCCACCTTAGAGCCCGAGGCAAAACGTGATTATCTTGGATTTTTTGTTCTTGATATGTGGTTTAGGTGAAGTTTTAAGATGTTTATACTTATATGGATGGAAAATAATTAGAGATGTTGTTGGTGAGTTCATGGGATCCTGGAGATGCAAAATGAAAAATTTATCCGCTACGCAATATAATTTAATTCATTATTTTAATGCATTTTCTTGGAATTTCTTTGAAAAATTGTATAATCCCACTTGCACATGAGAGGATTTATATTAGAAATAATATGGTATTACACATGCCCTAGAAAGGTTAGAGCACCTAAGTGTAGTATTAATTTGTTCCAAGGTTATTTTTGAGTCATATATGATGGAAGAGGATGAGAGGAAGCCTTGGAAAAATTTAAAAAGCCATGGATAGTGAGATGGTATCATAGGTTTCACGTTATGGTTTAAAGAAGCAACACCTAATTGGGCTCCTTGATTTGATTATGTGATGACTCCAAGAGACTTAAAGGAGTCAAGAATCATAAATGAATGAAAAGAATAGAGCAAAGATTATATTTCCATAGGGTTGCTTCATTAGGTGCATTATGAAACCATAAAAGAGTTATATGAACTACTTAGTTTTTCTAATGAATGTATAGCTCTAGAAATTGGTTCAAGAGTATAATTCGCTTGCAGTTGATGTGTCTAGGCCAAGAGAAACAAGCCCCACCTTATTGTGTATGTGTGGCCATGGAAGAGAAATCCAATTCAAGAAAGAAAGCTTGCAATTGTATCAAAGGTAGCTTCTCCCCTTTCTCTCATGCATGGATGAATGTTGTCTTGTCTTTGAATGGGTGTATGTATGTGTTAAGCCATGAAAATGTGTTCTAGCATGATTTTATATGCCATGGTACCATGATATTGTTTTATGCATTCAAATGATGTCTTGAGCACTTGCTTGAGTGTGGTGAAGCCAAGAACCCTCAAGAATGGTTGAGACAAAGTTTAGAATCTCCCAAGGGCAAGGCTTAGTTCAAGGCCTTTAAGAAAAAGAGTGAGGCAAGTCCAAAATCCTTGAAGAGAATGGGTGAAACTAATCCACTTACTTGGCAAGCCTATGTATGCTTTGATGTTCATGCATACATTTTTAGATATGGATTTGCATTGTTTATGTGTGATTGAAAGGAAAAAGAGCTATTGGGATTCCTAGAATCTCATCCCTTCCTTTCCATATGTCTAACATGTCTAGGTGGACCAATTGAACTAAGGAATGGAAGCCACTAAGCTTAGAAGAAGAAGATTGACAACCAAGTGTGTGAAAATGCAAAATTGTAACTATATAAGTGGCACATAATGTAATCCTTCATTGTATATATTATATGACCTTATGAGCACATGTAAATATGTAAATGTATTATGTATGAATGAGATTTGGATATGCATGATATAACATGATTTGGGTATGGAATGGCAAGACTTGACATATGCATTCTTGTGTATAACTTAGGGTGGATGAGTGAGTTTGAGAAATCTTGGTTTATGCACCTTTGAGACAAGTTTAGTAGACCATTTTGGTGCTTTCCCACGTGCTCAAGTGGCCATGGTTGTCTTAGAAGCAATTTTGGACCATTTGAGACCCTTACATGATACAAAATGAGCCATTTTGTAACTTAATATCAAGATCTGAACAAATGAACGAATTTACCCATGAAATTTGGCATGAAAGTAGATCTCATCTAGATCTTTTTGGGAAGCTAAAGACTAGATTATTTGGACCTCTGTGGAATTAATTATGATTTTTCAAAATTTGCATTTTCTTCTATTATGATGTAAACACTGTTCATATGGTCAGTTTCTTGTGTTGTATCATTCGAGGGCCAAATAGTGTTGAATGCTTAAGAAATTTTATAGACATAAACTAGACATGATAATATTTTCATGGCCATTGAGATCACCCTAATTGGACATTTGAGCAAGGAGATATGAATTTTTAAAGTTGGAGGACAGTACTAGTAATGACAGGTGACCTCTAGTATGATTCCATCAATTTTCAATGGCTAGTATTCCCGGTTTGGTCTAAAATTATTTTAGTATGAAGTATAAATCTGTAGCTTTCTATAATGGTATAGTGTTCAAGATTTTGATTTTTCTAAAATTAGTTATAATTTTTCAAATTTCATGTTAGAATTTTGGAAATTCTATCTAAGGCTGCATCATTGATTTTCATGTATACCATCTATTTGCACGAGTTTTAGGCCACTTCTTAAGATGGATTTGAGTTGTATTTGTATAATTAAATATGAAAATGAGATGAATGAGTCCATATGGTCCACGGGACACTGAATAAAAAATTTATGCACTATGCAACACAATTTAATTATATTTTTTTAATAGCTTTCCTTTGAGAATGTCATGTAATTCATGGAAATGAGCCTACAAATGGTATGAGATGAGCTTAGTAAATATGGTGTTACAAAATCTCCTTTTAAATTTACAAATCAGAGCCAAAATAGTGGTGAAACCTTAACCTCCCTTGGATGTGTGAAATTGATTTCCTTGTTCTACAAAACATGTATGTTTCAACACCAAAATGAATGGGCAATAGGCTTCTCAAGGTTTTAGAGAAAATGGGCTAGTTCAATGGGCCTATTATCTAAGTGAGTTGATGCTCTACATGTTGGGCCATAGGTATATAGGTTTAATTAAGTTGGGTCTCCTTAAAATTGAAATTGGGCCTCCACTAGGTATCCTTGGCATAATTAAATCAATCATGGGGCCTTAATTAAATCTTGACGCAATTAAATTTAAATCTATAAAATACAAACAATAATTATTTATCTTAAAATTCCCAAATGATTATTTTCCTTAGAATTTCTATTTCCCATAACTTTTCCCAAAATTTCTCATAATAATTTCTTAATTCTTCATAATTACTTTTAATTAATTTTAAGATGTTACATTCTCCCTCCTTTTAGAAAATTTATCCTCAAATTACACGTATCTTACTTAAATAGCACTAGATAATCTTTTCGCATTGCTTCCTCTTTTCCCATGTAACTTGTAATATCTGGTTCTTCAAAAGTATGAGAAAACTTGAGAAATGTAATGTACAGTTCCTCTGTAAAAGTATGAAATTCACCGGATACAAAAGGAAGTCCCCCCAAATAGAGTGATTCGAGGTCCAATACCATTAGAGCAATATTCTGGACATCAAATAATGAATTTAGGAAGCTAAAGGTGCCCTAAAACTGGAGTTAAAATAGTCAAATAGAATTTAACGAAAATGCAACAAAACGTAATGACTTTTTTGTAATTTTGGGTGCTTTTTGGAAAACTTATAGGAGGGCTTTTAAAATAGAAAATTTAAGCTCTCTTGGGTTTTCAGAGGTCCTAAAAACCATGGAAAGCTCTGGGACAACTAAAACACCTCCGGTGGATGTTTTCCAATAACGGTTGACCCGAACTTTGACAGGTTCATTCAGGACAATTTTAGCTCCAAATTGAGTAATTCCAAAGGCATTTTATAAGATTGATAACCTAATTTTTATGATGAAAAGGATAGTTCTTGAAAAGGAGTTGAAATGAAGCTAAAACGAAGAAGCTACGAAATGGGGACATAAACAAAATTTTTGAAAAAGAAAGTTCAAGAAGCATCTTTTAAATACACGCCCCTCTTTTCTCCCTCATATGACTAACCTTATTTCTGCCTAAGAATAGGAGGGAGACCAACTAGGAGTGGCATCCAACAATGGAGGAAAAAGAAGAGGAAAAATCCAAGAAAAAGGTAAGAAAAGTGTAGCAATTTATGCTTCTTCCTTTAGCAATTTGATTTCCCTTCTTCTCCTCCTTCTTCCCATAGCTTTGGCACATGATTTGGTTCTATTTTGAGCTTTGACCAAGGGTGAGGAGTTCTAATTAGAGGAGGAGAGCTAAGGCAAGGGAAAAAGCATTCAAGGAAAGCTAGAAATCAAGGTTAGTTGGTTGCTTTAAGTGTTTCTTCTTCCTTGCTCTTATGTGGGTGAGTTTTATCCACCATTTGAGTGGCAAGGAGAGAGTTGTTTTTTAATAGAACCAAGGGTGAAAGTCATGAATTGGAGTGTGGGTAATAACATAGTGCAAAGAAATCTAAGAAAGAATCCATGAAATTTAAGATTGTAAGGCTAAGGATTCAAGAACTTAGGCTAAAATCTATTTTAATTTAAGAGTTCCTAAGCCTATGTGAGTATTCGTATGTGTTTCTAAGTTCCCTAGAAAGCTCCTTAAATGCCTCTCTTTCCAAGGAAAATTGCAAAACTCCATTGGCACCAAGTAGGAGCATAGGTTAGGCCAAGTAGGAAAGAAGTACCAAGGGGGTGTTTTAATTTCTTAAACTTAGATTTGCATCATATATGATGGGAGAGGAGGAGAGGAAGCCTTGGAAAAATTTTAGGAAGTCTAGGAAGTGAGATGGAGGTATAGGTTCCATATTGTAGCATAATGAAGCAACCTATAGCTAGGCTTCTTAATTTGATTGTGTGATGGCTCCAAGGAGTTTAAATAGAGTCAAGAACCATATAATGGAAGAGAGAAAGGAGCCAAGATCATGAATTCTTGGTGTTGCTTCATTAGGTGCCTTATGGAACTATAATTGAACCATATGAGTGCCTAAGTTATTTTAATGCGTCTATGGCTTTAGTAAATATTCTAAGGATGTAATTGGATCCCATTTCATGTGTTTAGGCTAAGGGAATCAAGCTCCACCTCTTTATGGATGTTTGGCTATGGGAGGGGAAGAATTTTCAAAGGTCAAAGTGTGCTCTTGTATGCAAGGTAGCTCTCTTCTTTCTCTTATACATGATTGGGTGTTTTCTTTGTCTTTGAATGTGTGTGTGTGTGTATGTTTAAGCTATGAAAGATGTTCTTATCATGTATCTATATGTCATGGTACCATGATGCTTTGTTATGCACTTGAATGATGTTTTATGCACATGTTTTGCTTGCTTGAGTGTAGTGATGCCAAAAATCTCTTAGTAAGGGTGAGGATGAGCCAAAAGTCCCTAAAGTTAGGTGAGACAAAGCTAAAAGTTTCTAGAAAGAGTGAGGCTTTGTCAAAAGTCCCTTGAAAGTGGGTAAGGCAAGTCCAAAAGTCACAAAAAGAATAGGTGAGGCTAAACCATTGTCTTGGCAAGCCTATGTATGATTTATGTGACCTTTTGAATAAAAGAAATGTTCCATGTATGTTCATGATATTCTAGATAGTCATGCATGCATTTTTAGACTTGAATTTGCATCCATTATGTGTGTTTGAAAGAGAGAAGAGCTATTGAGATTTCTAAAATCTCACTCTTCCCTCCCCATTACCTAATATGTCTAGGTGGATCAAAAGAGCAAGGAAATGGGAGCCACCACACTTGAAAGCAAGGAGATTGACAAAGAAGTTGAAAAATGCTTGTATTATAGCCATATTGTTGTCAAACAATTCATCTCCATGGTGTATATGGTGTATAAACTCTTGAACATATATAATTATATGAATATGTAAGGTATATATGAGAATTGGAAGTAAATGTATGATGTTGCATGGTTTTGACATTGTATGGCAAGAATGACTCATATATGCTTTCGTGTATACCTTGGAGTGGGAGAGTGAAATTTTAAGATCTGGGTTTGTGGACCTTTGAGACATGTTTAATAGGTTATTTTAATGCTTTCCCACATGCTCAAGTGGCTCTAGAAAAGCTAGAAGCAAAAATGGACGATTTGTGACCGATAAGAAGCATAAAAGTGACCAATTTGCAACCCTATGTCAAGATCTGATCAAATGAACAAATTTCCTCATGAAATTTGGCATGCATATAGATATTGTCTAGAGCTTGTTGGTAAGTTAAAGTGAATATTATTTGGAGCTCTAGAGAATATTTGGTAAATTTTCAAAAATGGCAAAATTTTACAAATTTTGACAGTGGTACTGTGTATATGGTCAGAAACTTCATTTATGTCAGTATCAGTAGCACTAGCTGAGTCCATGTACTATTCCATCAGTTTTCTATAGCTAAACGTGTCTAGCTTGGTCTAGAAGTATTTTTTCCTTAAATTTGACACCTATAGCTTTCCAAATTGATATATTGTGCTTCAATTGGATTTTTGTGGAATTAGTTATGTATTTTTGAAGTTTATATCAATAAGTTGTATCAGAAATGATGGGTTGTCTAACCTATGTTATTTTTTTGTTGTCAAACGTGGTCCAAATAATGTTTTCATGGCTCAAAATTATTTTTAGTATATATTTAAAATCTAGATATTTCTATAAAGCTATGATTTGCTTGATTTCAATTTTTTTAGATTTAGTTATAATTTTCCAAAGTGGCACTAGAAATCTATCCAGCTGGACTCGAAATCAACTTATATTATTTTGTGTATGTATGCTGAGCTTGAGCATTTGGCAACATTTTCAAATCGTTTTGAGTACGCATGTATTTAAATAAGAGAATGAGATGGATGAGTTTATATGGCCCACGGGACATGAAATTAAAATTTTATCCGATACGTAACACAAAAATAATATAATATTTTAATGGAATTTTCTTGGAACCTTGCTATATCAAAGGAATGCAATTAGAAATGAGATAAGATGACCTAATTAAATATGGTGTTATATAACTTTGTTAGGAGTTAGTCTATTCCATACCACTTTTACTAAGAAGATGTTTTTATTATGCAACTATTTGACTTTTGAGTCCACTATCCTTTATGGCTTAACCACATAAGATAAGTTATCTTGTAGATGTACATTCTCATGCTCAATGACATGTGTGACATTTGGTTCTCTGAAAATGAGAAAAAATGTGAGAAATGTAATGTACGGTTTCTCTGTCAACAAACGAAATTCACTTGATACAAAAGCAAGTCCCCCAAGATAATATAGTTAAGGTCTTGAAAATTTTGGAAAGCATTCTAGACTCCAAAAAATGAAAATCCCAGGCTTAGACGGAGAGAAAAATGGAGATAGAATGAAGAAATAATTTCTTACAGAAAACTTACGAAACATAATGGCATTTTCTTAATTTTGATCACATTTTGGAATTCACATAGGAGGACTTTTTTAAATGAAAATTTTGAGTTCCCCAGAGTTCTCAGAGGCCTTGAAAATCATGGGGAGGCCCGGGATAGCCAAAGCCCCTCTGGTGGACGCTTTCCAACGTCAGTGTGCTCGAACTTTAATGGATCCGTTTGGGAAGGTTTATCTCTGATTTGAGTGATTCCAAAGACATTTTACTAAATTGAAAACCTAAATTTCATAATGGAAAAAGAATGTTCTAAAAAAGGAGCTAAAACGAAGGAGAAACGAAAATACCAAGAACGAAGGGCAAAATAGAAATTTTTGAAAAGTGTAATATCCTCCCACCTATATATATGATGCACCCTTCTTCTCCCTTCATTTTACACAACCAAGTTTTGCCCAAAACCAGAGGAAAACCCTAGGCAAAGTGGTGCACAAGAGGGAGGCAAAGAGAAGGAGAAATCAAAGGCTAAGGTATAGAAATTTAGTAGTTTTTCATGATCTTTCTGTTCCAAACCTCTTCTCCTTCATTCTCCTTTATTTCCTATGATTATAATGAAGTATATGGATATGTTTTAAAGGAGAAATTGAGGGAAAAATTCGGATTTGAAGAGAGGAGCTCAAAGAACACAAGATTCAAGTGAGAAAAAGCAAGAAAACAAGGTAAATCTTGCATCCCATGGTAGCTACTCCTCCCCCCTTCTTCTCCATATTTTGCCCCATGTATGTAGATGCTAGAAGGCTATAATTTTGAGGGGAACCAAGGATGAATTCCATGAATTTAAGGGAGGAGAGTAAGAATACGCAAAGAAATTCAAGAAAAGGCCATGAAATTTCAAGGTGCAAAACCTAGGGTTTCAAGTGCACCTTGTAAAATCTGATTTGATATGATTATTCCTAGGTCTAAATGAATATTTAAATGAGTTTCTAAAATCCATACAAGTCTCCTCATATGCATCTTCCATGTGGAAAACAAAGCAAGGTCCATGGAAAGCCAAAACTTCCATTGTCTCAGCCTAAGGGAGATGACATAGCTAGGGAGAGTTTCAAATTCTTCCAAGCCCATTTTTGAGTCATATATGATGAATAAAAATAAGGGGAGGCCTTGGGAAAAATTTAAAACTCATCAAAAGTGAGTTGATGCTTTAGGCTCCATATTATGACCTAAAGAAGTAATATGTAGTTAGGCTCTTTGTTTTAATTGTGTGATGACTCCAAGAGGCTTAAAAGAAGTCAAGAATCATATTTGAAAGGAAAGAATGGAACCTAGAATTTATTTGAAGGGTGTTGCTTCATTAGGTGTAATTATGGAACCATAATAAGGTTTATAGAGCAAGTTAGTGTCTAAGTGAGTTGTGTGGCCTTAGAATTAATTCCATAAACCTAATTGGCTTTCATAAATTGTGTTTAGGCCAAGAGAAACCATTCCTACACTATTGTGTGTGTGGGGTCAAAAGAGGGAGCCTTGATTCAAGAAGAAAAGTGTGTGATTATGTACAAGGTAGCTTTGTCCATCTCCTCTCATACATGGATGAGTGCTTAGCTTGTCTTAAATGTATGTATATGTATTTTTAAGCCATGAAAAGTGTTCTAACATGACTTTAATTCCATAGTGTCATGATGTTACAATATGCTCTTATATGATGTTTTTGATGTGTACTTGGGTTTGCTTGAGAGTGGTGAGGTCAAGAACTCTTAGCCATGGTAAGGACGAGCCAAGAACCCTTAAGATTGGTTGAAACAAAGTAAAGAGTCTTCCAAAAGCATGATGGGCTCCCAAGAGCATGGTTGAGTCCAAGAATGTCTTAAAGAATGGGAGAGGCAAGTCCAATATCCACAAGAAATTGGGTGACGCCAATCCACTTGCTTGGCAAGCTTTTGTATGCTATGTATGACTTTCTCAAAGGATGAAAATGTTTCTTGAATGCTTGCACATGTCCACATGACCATGCATGCATTTATGAGACTTGTTTGCATCCATTATGTATGATTGAATAGAAAATGAGCTATTGGGATTCTTTGAATCTTATCTCCTCCTCTCCAATGTTCTAACATGCTAGGTGGACTAAGTGAACAAGGTAATGGAAGCCAACCACCTTGAAGAAGAGAGCTTGACACCAATATGCATGTCTTTTAGTTCCTTAAAGCTATATTCATGTCAAATGATGTAACCCATGCCTGTATATGGTCTATGACTTTTGGAACATATGTAATTATGATAATATATGATGTAGAAATGAAAGAATGTGTTATGTGAATGATGGAATGCAAATTGAGTATGTACGGACAATGTGGCTTCATGAATGACATTATGGAATTATGCATATGTGTGGATGAAATGGCCAAAATGAGATGCATGAGGGTTGGAACCATTTGGGCAGCTTATACAAATCCTAATTATGCTTTTAGACTTGCCCAAGAGGTGCCAAACCCCAAGGAAAGCCATTTGGACATTTTGGCATTCCATATGGAGCCAAAATCTAACAATTTAGAATCCCATGTCATTTTTTATCTAAATGAGCTCTTCTTGATCTGAGATTTGGCATGTAATTAGAGATTGTTGAGAGATTTTTGGGAAGCTAAAGAACAAAATTTTTGGAGGTCTACAAAATATTTGATGAATTTTCAAAGTTGAAATTTTTTTTTTTATTTTGGTCATGTCACTGTTCATACTGGTTTAAAAATGAAATCTATCACACAGGGCTCAAATGATGTCCAATCACCACAAAGGTTTATATAGAGAAACTAGACATTCATAATGACTTGTGCCAACTAGAAGCACCTCATTTGGAAGTCCAGAGAGGGAGATATGAATTTTCAAAGAATCTATCCAATATCAAGAATTCCAGCCGACCTCTGTTATTGTTTAATTGGATTTTGAGGTCTAAGCATGCCTGAACTGGTATAAAGTTATTTTTTTCCTCTAGTTAACATCTACAAATTTCTATATTGGTATCATTTGCATAGATTGGATTTTGGTGAAATTAATTGGATATTTTTGAAATTTGCTATAGAATTCTGTGATAGCACCAGTGGATAGCTTGACCTATTGACCATTTTGCATGTTAGAAGTCCTCTATGTTGGATGTTATGGTTTGGACATATTTTTAATATGAATTAGACATCTATGGATTTCTATAATATCTAAGAATTTATGACTTCAATTTTTCTATAATTAGTTATGATTTTCTGAATTTGGGACAGAATTGAGGACAAATCTGGCTAAAATTATATATGTATATTTCATGCTTCCCTTCGAGTTCCTTAACATGTAGGCCACTTTTGATAATGTAAATGAGTTGTATTCATATAATTAAATATGGGAATGTGTTGTATGATCTCACATGGTCCATGTGACACCAAAAGAAATTTTTATACACAACGTAACATAATGCAAAAATATTCATTATTTTCATGCTATTTTTTTTATCCTTCCATGGAATGCATAATAGGAAGCATAGATATGCATGAAATAAGCTAGAAATTATGGTGTTACAACATGTGAAGGGTCCAATACATTTTCAACTAGGATATGTGAAACACATCTTACAATTAGGCCAAATTGGGAGGTAAGACCATTCTATAGGCCATGGGTGTTATCCGTTCAAGGATTTGAAAGGGACCAAGGTAACGAGGATTAAGCTTTCTTGACTTAATAAATTGCCCTATGCCCATCATCAAAATAACTTTAAGGAACACATGGTCTCCTATCTCAGATTCTAAGGGTCTTCTTCTTGTATCGACATAACTTTTTTGCCTACTTTGAACAGTTAACAATTTTTTCCTAATAAGTTTATTTTTTTGGGTGGTTTAATCCATGATATCTGGACCTAAGAGGCTTCTCTCACCTAGTTCTACCTAACATAAGGGTGATTTGATTTGCACTTTCTCCTATAAAATGCCTCTAAAGAGTCAATCTAGATACTGAAATAGTAACTATTATTGTAGGCAAACTCAACTAAAGGTAAGTATACATCCCAGTTCCCCTTTAACTCTAGCACAATAACCCTAAGCATATCCTTAAGGTTCTGAATAGTCCCCTTAGTTTGTCCATCCAAATGAGGGTGATAGGCAGTGTTAAAGTTAAGATTGGTGCCTAAGGCTTCCTGTAAAGACCACTAAAATTTCAATGTAAACCTAGGGTTTCTATTTGACACAATGCTGTTAGGAACATGGTGCAACCTCCTAATCTCATGGACATAAAGTTGTGTTAGTCTATCTAAAGGATAAATAACTTTTATAAGTAGAAAGTGGGCATGCTTTGTTAGTTTATCTATAATCACCCAAATAGTGTTGTAACCTAAGGATGTCCTAGGTAAAACCATCACAAAATCTATGGATATACTGTCCCATTTCCATTGCGAAATCTCTAAAGTGTGTAAAAGACTTGTTAGTTTTTTATGTTTAATTTTAACCCTCTGATAAACTAGACATCTAACAATAAAACTTGTTATGTCCAACTTCATTTCAGGCCACTAAGAACTTTCCTTAAGGTGTCTATACATCTTAGTGGTGCTTGGATGAATGGTGTACCTACTCTTATAGGCTTACAATAGCACTATGTTTCTTATCTTCTCATCTCTAGGCATGCACACTCTAGATACCTTACCAAACCATCATTTAATAGGTTAAAGTCATTGACTTCTCCACTCCCCAATTGCTCTCTAATCCTACCCAAATGTTCATCTAACTCTTAGGCCTCCTTAATTCTCTTTCTAAAATCACTTTCTAGTGAATTGGAGTTGATAGGTAATAGAACCAAGGCTTATAAATGAACATTTTTCCTTGATGTACGTAAGTGGTTGTAATTATATGGGTGATGACTCTAATAATATTAAGGTTCAAATTTCCCTATATTCCCATAATGTAATTAGTCTTAATGACATGTAACCCCCTTTATGGTTATTAATCACATGTTTAACCTTAATTACAATGATTAGAAGTTAGGGTCGTCACATTCTATATTATAACCTAAAGAAGCAATATATAGTTAGGCTCTTTGTTTTAATTGTATGATGACGCTAAGAGGGTTAAAAGGAGTTAAGAATCATATTTAAAAGGAAAAATGGAGCCTAAAATTTATTTGAAGTGTGTTGCTTCATTAGGTGTAATTATGGAACCATAATTAGGTTTTATAGAGCAAGTTAGTGTCTAAGTGAGTTGTGTGGCCTAAAAATTAATTCCATGAACCTAATTGCCTTTCATAAATTGTGTTTAGGCTAAGAGAAACCATCCCCACACTTTTGTGTGTGTGTGGTTGAAAGAGAGAGCCTTGATTCAAGAAGAAAAGTGTGTGATTGTGTACAGGGTAGCTTTCTCCACCTTCTCGCATGCATGAATGTGTGCTTAGCTTGTCTTGAATGTATGTATGTGTACTTTTAAGCCATGAAAAGTGTTCTAGCATGACTTTAATTCCATGGTGCCATGATGTTACAATATGCTCTTATATGATGTTTTTGATGTGTGCTTGGGTTTGCTTGAGTGTGGTGAGGCTAAGAACCTTTAGCTATGGTGAGGATGAGCCAAGAACTCTTTAGATTAGTTAAGACAAAGCAAAAAATCTCCCACAAGCAAGATGAGCTCCCAAAAAGCATGGTTAAGTCCAAGAATTTCTTAAAGAATAGGTGAGGCAAGTCTAATATCCACAAGAAATTAGGTGAGGCCAATCCACTTGCTTGGCAAACCTTTGTATGTTATATATGACTTTTTCAAATGATGAAAATGCTCCTTGAATAATTATACATGTCCACATGCTATCCATGCATTTATGAGACTTGTTTTGCATCCATTATGTATGATTGAATGGGATTTGGACCAAGAGAGTAAGGTAATAGAAGTCAACCACCTTGAGGATGAGAGGATGACAACAAAGTACTTGAATTTTGTTACTTTGAAACCATATTTATGTCAAATGATGTAATCCATTGATGTATATGGTCTATGACCTCTTGGACATATGTAATTATGATAATATGTGATGTATAAATGAAAGAATGTGATATGTGAATGCTAGAATATAAATTGAGTATGTAATGCTAAGTTATGTTTCTTGAAAAGTTAATGTAAGTGTGCATATATATGGATGAAATAGCCAAAATGAGATGCATGAGGTTTTGGACCATTTGGGCAGCTCACAGAAGTCCTAATTATGCTTTTAGACTTGCCCAAAAGGTGCCAAAACTCAAGAAAAGCCATTTGGACGTTTTGGTATCCTATATGGAGCCAAATTTAGAAGTCCTAATTATGCTTTTAGACTTGCCCAAAAGGTGCCAAAACTCAAGAAAAGCCATTTGGACGTTTTGGTATCCTATATAGAGCCAAATTTGACCATAATGGAACCTACATTACTTTTTGTCCAAATGAGATCTTCTTGATCTAAGATTTGGTATGCAATTAGAGTTTGTTAAGAGCTTTTTGAAAAGCTAAAGAATAGAATTTTTAGAGGTCTAGAAAATATTTGATGAATTTTCAAAGTTGGCAAATTTTCTAATTTTGGTCATGTCATTGTTCATACTGGTCCGAAAATGAAATCTGTCACACAGAGCCCAAATGATGTCCAATTGCCACAAAATTTTATATATAGAAATTAGACATTCCCAGTGACTTGTGCCAACTAGAAGCAACTCATTTGGATGTCTAGAGAGGAGATATGAATTTTCAAAGAAATTGTCCAGTATCAAGAATTCCAGCTGACCTCTGTTAATGTTTGATTGGATTTCAAGATCTTGGAATATCTGAGCTGGTCTGGAGTTATTTTTTCCCTCTGGATAACATCCATAGATTTCTATATCGGTATCAATTGCATGGATTGGAATTTTTTGGAATTAATTAGACATTTTTTAAATTTGCTGTAAAAATCTGTGACAGTACCAGTGGACAGCCTAACCTTTGGACTCTTTCGAATGTCAAACATCCTCTGTGTTGGATGTTATGGTCTGGACATATTTTTAGCATAAATTTAGACATTTGTAGCTTTCTATAATGGCCAAGAATGCATAATTTTGATTTTTTTAGAATTAGTTATGATTTTTCAAAATTGTGACAGAAATGAGGATAATTCTTGCCGAAATTGAATATGCATGTTTCATGCTTCCCTTTGAGTTCCTTGAGATGTAGGCCACTTTTGATGATTCAAATGAGTTATATTCATGAAATTAAATATGAGAATGTGTTGTATGAGCTCACACAACCCACGTGACAATGAATGGAATTTCTATATACGACGCAATGCCAAATAATATATTATTTTAATGGATTTTCTTACTTCCTTCATGGAATCTATGTTGTAAAACATGAGAATATTATGAAATGAGCTAGAAATATATAGTGTTACATTGGACCCACAAACCAGAAACTTGTATGTGCAACTTGCAAGTGATATGAAAGAGTGACCTTGTGTGTGATTCCATGGAAATAGCACATTCTTTCTCTTCCATTTATCCAACCACTTGCATTTTTCCTTCAAATCAATCTTTCCATTTGAATTTCATTTGCCCATTGAAATCTACAAAATAATAGGAAAAATTCACCAAATTAATTAAAAGAATTTATGCATTGAAAACTAATAATTTTTTAAATTATTTTCTAAAGTGCAAGAATGGTCAATAAAATCAAATATATTCTAATTAAATCCGTTAAATCTTGTTTAATTATTAAAATACCTAAGTTTAAGGGAATTAATATATATATAAATAGAATTTATCAATGAGTCATAGTTCATCATTCACAACAGATCACATTTAATTAAAAATCAAATAAATATATCAAGTCTTATATAAATTTAACCTAACCTTTTAAGGATTAACTCATTAGTTACAAAAGTATCAAAATACTTACACTTGGCAAAAATGAATATATTATGATACTATATAAATTTGATTACAAAAAGAATAGCATCTACTCTAAACCTAAAAGTGTCCAAGTGTAGAAATCCTACACAAGGCCTTAGACTACGGATGTTCATCCACTTGCTTCCATTTTTCTTTAACTGAGGAACCTTAACCTAAAATTATTAGCCCATAAAAGGGGATGAGATTGAATCTCAGTAACCAAAAGGAAATTCCATACATATATGCAAAATAATCAACATAGATGCCATTTATACACAAAAACACCAGAAGCATTAATATACTCGCAAATAAACTAGTTGGACTACCAGTGACTACTATCTTATACTAATAATCACATACAAAATGTTAATCACCAAAAATAGAGGGAAAGGCCTATCCATGGTGCCAACTTCCTATTGAGCATGCTCACAGCTTAGTACATTCCATTGAATCTTGGCACACTCAGTGCACAATCACGGCACAATGTATGGGTGGTAGCATAACTATAGCTCCACCAAAGACATGATTATGGTCTAACACAATAAAGTAACCAACCAATCATTTAGCATAGAAAGTACATATGGATATATGTAGCGAATATCATATTACAATGTACATATATATGGAATTAGAAATCCCAAGTTACTTACTTAGTTGCATCAATTTCTTAAAAGGTAAGATTAATTTCCAACATTTCAATGGTCCTAAATTACCAAAATCAAATTCTTAATCAGCATCTACTATAGAAATCAACTACTTATTATTCATAGTATCAAGAACTAATCAAGAATCACTTACTAGTCTCTAATGAATTTCAAATTCAGCCTTAAGTCTTCTAACACCAGAAATCAAAATGTCCCACTATATATCCTTAGTGTTTTTGTATATTAACAAAACCCAACATGAAAATCAATTATTGAAGCCAATTTTTAACATGAAACACACTAAAATGAAGAGAAAATACTTACCTAATGGTTCCTCTAGCCTCACCTCCAAAAATCATATATAAAACCACCAAAACAATTTATTTTCAAATTTGGGAAGAAGGTGAAAATTCTTTAAAAAGAAAAATCAATTAGACCAAAATGGAGAGAAAGATGAGAGGGTCATCTTTATATTATCTACCTTGGGTAAATCTCATTTTAAGTTTACAAATCGAAGCCAAAATAGTGGTCAAACCTTAGCCTTCCTTGGATGCGTGAAATTGCTCTCCTTGTTCTATAGAACATGTATGTTTCAGCACCAAAATGAATGGGCAATAGGCTTCTTAAGGTTTTAAAGAAAATGGGCTAGTTCAATGGGTCCATTACCTAAGTGGGTTGATGCTCTACATGTTAGGCTATAGGTATATGGGTTTAATTAAGCCCTAAAACTGAAATTGGGCCCCACTAGGTATCCTTGGCATAATTAAATCAATCATTGGGCCTTAATTAAATCTTGACCTAATTAAATTTAAATTTACAATAATATTTTATTTTTCTTCAAAAATTGCGAAAGAGTAATTATTTTCTTCAAAATGCCCAAATGATCATTTTCCCTAGAATTCCTATTTCCCATAACACTCCCCAATTTTTCTCATAATAATTTCTCGATTCTTCATAATTACTTTTAATTAATTTTAGGATGTTACATCATACAGGTTAATACATAACACATAATCCTCATTCCTTAGCCATACTTAGAGCTAAACTGCCTGCACCACTGCTTTGATACTAAAAAGTATCATAACATGCTATATATAGCTCATTTACATTAATTCACTCTTAAGGCAACAAAAAAACAACTATTGCAAAACTTTTTGTAGTGATTTATAGCCCGTCTCCATGTCAAATGAGCCTTTAGAGGTCCTGTAATGTCCAGTTTTCATTAAACGATGGAAATGGGTGTGTTTTCAAAGCAAGCCCCATGAAATAAATTAGTTAAGGTCCCAAAACATTTGAGTAACATTCTAGACTCCTAAAAATGAGAATACGGAAAGAAAAATAGAGCTAGAATGAAGAAACAATTTCTTACGAAAAACTTATGAAAACGTAATAGTATTTTCGTAATTTTGAGCAAATTTTGGAATTCACACAAAAAGGCTTTTTAAATGAAAGTTTTGAATTCTTCGGGATTTTTAGAGGCCCTAAAAACCATTGGAAGCCTCGGACAGTTAAATCCCCTCCGATGGACGTTTTCCAACATCTGTGTACCTAAACTTTGAAAGATTCTTTTGGGAAGATTTTAGCTCTGATTTGAGTGATTCTAAAAGAATTTTACTAAATTGGGGAACCTAAATTTTATAATGAAAAAGACGATTCTCAAAAAGGAGCTAAAACGAAGTAGAAACGAAAATATAAAAAATGAAGGGCAAAACAGAAATTTTTGAAAAAGCCGTTCTCCTCCACCTATATATAAGTGGTGCCCCACCTCCTCACTCATTTAGACACAATTGTTTCTGCCCAAATTCAGAGGAGAGAGCTAGGGTTTAGGTACAGCAAAGGGAGAGAAGAAGAAGGAGAAATCAAGGTAAAAGGGTATAGATTCTTAGTAGTTTTTTATGCTTTCTTCTATCCAAACCTCTTCTCCTCCATTCTCCTTTGTTTCCTATAATTATAATGAAGTTTATAAATCTATTTTAAGGGAAAAATTTGGATTTGAAGAGAGGAGCTCAAAGAAGACAAGATTAAAGTGAGAAAAAGTAAGAAAACAAAGTAATTTCTTCTTCCATGGTTGCTATCCCTTGCTCCCTCTTCCTCTACCATTTCACCTCACTTAAGAAACCCTAGGAGGGATTGGTTTTTAGGCATAACTAAGGATGATTCTTAGAAAAAGGGTGTGGAGATTAAGAATATACAAAGAGAATTAACAAAAAGCTATAGAAATTGAAGATGCAAATTCTAGGATTTCAAATGTTCCTTACAAAATCTAATTTGATCTCTTAATTCCTATGCCTCAATAAGTGTTTGAATGAGCTCCTAAGATCCTTAGAAGTCTCCCCATATGCTTCCTCCATCAAGGAAACAAAGCAAAGTCTATGGAGCTTAAAACCTAGCATAGGTTCGACCGAGAGAGGTTCATATACCTAGGGGGACTTTTAAATTTTTCAAAACCCATTTTTGAATCATATATGATGAATGAATATAAGGGGAAGCCTTGGGAAAAATTTAGAAAGCCTAGAGAATGAGTTAGTGCTTTATGTTCTATAATATGACCTAAAGAAGCAACGTGTAGTTAGGCTCTTTATTTTAATTGTGTGATGACTCCAAGAGGCTTAAAAGGAGTCAAGAATCATATTTGAAAGCAAAGATTGGAGCCTAGAACTTATTTGATGGGTGTTGCTTCATTAGGTGTATTTTGGAACCATAAAAGGGGTTTATAGGTTAAGTTAGAGTCTAAGCAAGTTGTGTGGCCTTAGAATTAATTTCATGAACCTAATTAGCTTCCATAAATTGTGTGTAGGCCAAGAGAAATCATTCTCACACCTTTATGTCTGTGACACTGAGAAAAGGAGCATTGATTCAAGAGAAAAAGTGTGTAATTGCTTCTAAGGTAACTCATTCCTCCTTCTCTCATGCTTGATTGCTTACTTTACTTGTCTTTAAATGTGTATATGTGTATTTCAAGCCATGAAAAATGTTTTAGCATGAGCTCTTACTCCATGGTACCATGATGATGTATTATGTTTTCAAATGATATTTATGATGTTTGCTTTGGTTTGCTTGAGTGTTGTGAGGCCAAGAACCTTTAGCCATGATAAGGATGAGCCAAGAACTCTTAAGATTAGTTGAGACAAAGTAAAAGTCTCCCAAAAGTGAGGTTGACTCCCAAAAGCAAGGTTGAGTCTAAGAATCTCTTAAAGAATGGGTGAGGCAAGTCCAAAATTCACAAGTAAATGGGTGAGGCCAATCCACTTGCTTGCAAGCCTTTGGATGTTATGTATGACTTACTCAAATGATGAAAATGCTTCTTGAATGTTTGCACATGTTAACATGCCTATGCATGCATTTGTAAGACTTGTTTTGCATCCTTTATGTATGATTGAATAGGAGATGAGCTATTGAGATTCTTTGAATCTCATCCCCTCCTCTCCAATGTTCTCACATGCTAGGTGGACCAAGAGAGTAAGGTAGTGGAAG